>PVIU01031014.1:0-15345 GCA_004026605.1 Ondatra zibethicus
AACCTACCTCAGGATCCAGCAATACCACTCTTGGGAATATACCCAAGAGATGCCCAATCATACTACAAAAGCATTTGTGCAACTATGTTCATAGCAGCATTATTTGTAATAGCCAGAACCTGGAAACAACCGAGGTGCCCCTCAATGGAAGAATGGATCAAGAAAATGTGGAATATATACACATTAGAGTACTACACAGCAGTAAAAAACAATGACATCTTGAATTTTGCATGTAAATGGATGGAAATAGAAAACGCTATCCTGAGTGAGGTAACCCAAACCCAAAAAGACGAACATGGTATGTACTCACTCATTAGTGGACCCTAGCCATAAAACATAGGACACTAAGCTTATAGCTCTCAAGCCCAGAGAAGCCAACTATCAAGGTGAACCCAAAGAAAATCATATATAGATCCTCTTGGAAATTGGAAGCAAACAAGATCATCAGGCAAAAGTTGGGAATACGGGGGTGGGAATAGAGGTGGGGGAAAGGGGGTGGGGGAAGGGGAGAGGGGGAAGGAGAAGGGAGAAGGGAAGGACTGGGGAGAGCTTGGGGTAGTGGGAGGGTGGAGATGGAGGAAAGGTGGATATTGGAGAAGGGAATAAGATATCTACATTAAGGGAGTCATTTTAGGACTGGCAAGTTACTTGGCTCTAGAGGAGATGCCAGGTGTCCACAGGGATGTCCCCAGCTAGGTCTTTGGGCAGCAGAGGAGAGGGTACCAGATCTAGCATTGTCCCATAGTCACACTGATGAATATCTTGATCACCACCATAGAAATTTCGTCCGATGGATGGAGATAGAGACAGAGACCCACAATCACACCAGAGCAATGGACTGAGCTCCCAAGGTCCAGTCAAATAGCAGCAGGTGGGAGAAGATGAGCAAGGAAGTTAGGACCGAGCGGGGCTGGTCCACCAACCGTGACAGTGTGCCTGATCTAATGTGAGCTCACCAAATCCAGCTGGATCAGGACTGAATGAGCATATGATCAAACCAGACTCTGTGAATGTGGCTGCCAATGGGGGCAGACTGAGAAGCCATCAACAATTACACTAGGACCTGTCTCTTCTGCATGTATTATCTTTTTGGGAACCTAGTCGATTTGGATGCACACCTTCCTAGGCCGGGATGGAAGGGGGAGGGACTTGGACTTCCCATAGGGCTGGGCACCATGCCCTCTTTTAAGGAAGCAGCGGGAGGGAGGGGGGAGCGGGAGGGGACTGGGAGAAGGGGAGGAAATGTAAATTTTTTTGAATGGAAAAAAATAAAAGAGTATGGAAAAAAAGAATACCAGTCTTATGTTCGATATTCCATTGGGCACAAAATTGCTGAAATGCTTTATTAACATATCCAGATCCATTATCTGTCTTTATTATTTTTGGGATTCCCATACATGAGAAGCATTTTTTTCATATTCTTTTATTTTTCATTCAAAAATTTACACTTCCTCCCCTTCATTGGCTCATGAGAAGCATTTTAAGCAATGAGTTATTACATGCTTGGCAGCTTCCCCAGATTTTGCAGTGGCCATCAAGAACCCTGAATATGTATCAACTGTCACATGCACATACCTCAGTTTTCCAAACTCTGAGACAGGAGTAACATCCATTTGACATATGTGATTTGGAAGTAGTCCTCAGGGATTTACCCCCAAATGAGGTACAGGTAAATATTGTGGGCACATCTCACATTGCTGAACAATTTGGCAAGCAGCTTCCCTTGTTAATTTAAATTATTTTCGTAAACTTAAATTATTTTGATGGTGCAAAGCATGTGATTGCTGAGCCAGTTCAACCTGTGATAGAGCAACTATTTTTGTAAGTTTATCAGATAAAGCAATACCTTCAGCTAAAGGACCAGGAAGATTTAAATGTGCTCTGATATGTCCCACAAAACATGGTAACTTCCTTTGTTGTATGACTTTTTGCTTTTCATTGGTTTTCTGAAATTAACTGAGGGGATACTAAAAGCAAATCTTTGGCAATCTTGTGGTGCCAAGGGATGGTTTAAAAACAATCTTTTAAGTCTAAAATGACTTTATGGGTGCCTTTTGGCATAGCTGTAGAAGAAGGCAGCCTTGGTTGTAATGCTCCCATCAGCTGCATGGTTGCATTAACTTCTCTTAAGTCCCGAATTAATCTCCACTTCTCTGATTTCTTTTTGAATCAAACTGCAAGTCTGCCTACCTGACAAGCTTACTTTGCTTATTTACTTTTTCACAGGCCCCTGTCTGGGTCTGGAGCCGCAGTTCCCTGAGGCTACTTTTTTGCAGCTTGGCTGTCAGGCTTGGAAACTGGGATCTGTATTTGAAGCTGGGCCATGGGGCGGGGCACAAGCCATGCTTCCTCCACAGCTTGTCCATCCTGCCTGGGTACTTTGGACCAGGCAGTCAGTCCTGCTTCTGCCTCTGCTGGTTGCAGGCCATGTTCAGTAGTCCAGCTATAGACTGACTGGCTGGCAAATTTAGTTCAGGTTCTCAGGTGTCTACCATTACATCGGCTTTGAGACTGCACATTCATAAGCTTAGGCGCATATAGCCCTACCAATTTTTTTTAATCTTGTAATCACAAAATTAGGAGAATTTCTAAGTCCTCTCCTCTGCTAAAGCCATAGATTTATCCATATAACTTGGCTCATTGGTTAATTAGCCTCTAGGTATTTCCATTGACCAACTCTGGGCGCTGACTGTGGGAGGTATAGATAGCCCTTAAAATGTTTTTTTGTCTCCTGCCTTTCCTGGCTCTACTGCTCAGCGTGGGTCAGAGTCAGCTGGCCACAGCACATGCCAGTGGTAACATAAGTCATTGCTAAGTCAAATGCCATATTCCCTTCACTATTTCCACACAATCAGCAGCAAAAGAGGATGCGGCTCGGCGACCACAGCACCACCGTTTGCAGGTGTGAAGGCGAGGCTTTGCTTTGGCCTCTCCAAGTCCTGGAGCAGCCCGAAGTCGGCGGTGGTTAAGCCGCCAGTGTGGGGGCAGAAATATAATATTTACAAACTCTAGAAATCTCTGCCTTTGTTTCTGTTTTATTTCAACTCCTCTGGCTATCAAAATACATCCAAACAACTGTACAAATAGTTGAATTCTATTTCTTTGTGCCATATTTACAAATATTTAAAGTTTTACTCCCGATTTTACCTTTCCCACTTCTCTCTTATTTTTAAATTCTACTACTTATTTCTGAGCACTCATTACTTACCTTTCCATCTGAGGTGCAATTTTTTCTCGCGGGATTCTCACATTCTCCTCTGTATATCTGGTCATTCTTTCGTGTTTATCATGAAAAGTTGTCCCATGTTGTGGCGCCATTTGTCTGGGGCCAGCCTCGACAAAATTACCTTTCTTCCAGGGTGGAGGTGTGGGAATTTAGAAATACAGTAAAGAGTACAAACGCATGAATGAAAATAATAAAATGCAGAAACACATAGGATAGTATTGGGAGGGAATTTCAATGAGTACTGAAAATTCAGCCAAATTCATTTTATGAGGCCACCTTGATACCCAAACCACACAAAGACTCACCAAAGAAAGAGAATTACACACCAATTTCCTTCATGAACATTGATTCAAAATATTCAATAAAATACTCACAAACTAAATCTAAGAACACATCAGAAAGATCATCTAACATGACCAAGTAGGAATCATCCCAGAGATGTGGGGATGGTTCACCATATGAAAATCAGTCAATGTAATTCACCATACAAATAAACTGAAACAAAAAAAAACATATGATCATCTCATTGGATGTTGAAAAAGCCTTTGACAAAATCCAACACCCTTTCAAAAATATTAGAAAGACTAGGGATACAAGGAACATATCTAAACATAGTAAAAAAAAAAACAATATACAGCAAGCCGACAGTCAACACCCAATTAAATGTAAAGAATAAGATAAGGCTGTATATGTTCTCCATATCTATTCACTATAGTGTTGGAAGTTCTAGGGAAAGCAATAAGACAACTTAAGGAGATCAATGGGATACAAATTAGAAAACAAGAAATCAAACCATCACTATTTGCAGATGATATACGTAAATAACCCCCAAAATTCTACCAGGGAAGTCCTCCATCTGATAAACAGTTTCAGTGAAATGGCAAGATGCAAGATTAACTAAAAAATTAGTTCCCCTCTTATAGACAACAATAAACAGACTGGGAAAGACATCAGGGAAACACCACCATTTACACTCGCCACAAACAATATGAAATATCTTGGGGTAACTCTAACCAAGCAAATGAAAGACTTGTATGATAAAACTATAAGTCTTTGAAGAAAGAGTTGGAGAAGATATCAGAAAATGGAAAGATCTCCCATGCTCATGGATTGGTAGGATCAACATAGTAAAATGGTTTTCCTACCAAAAGCAATTTACAGATTCAAAGCAATCCCCATAAAAATTCCAACAAAATTCTTAACTTTGAAAGAACAATACTCAACTTCATATGGAAAAGAAAAAACCCAGGATAGCTAAAACAATCCTGTATAGTAAAAGCACTTCCAAAGTTATCACCATACCTGATTTCAAGCTCTACTACAGAGCTATAGTAATAAAAACAGCATGGTGTTGGCATAAAAACAGACAGGTGGATCAATGGAATCAAATCAAAGACCCAGATATAAATCACATGGACACCTAATGGTTATAAAGAAGCCAAAATTTTACAGTTGAAAAGAGAAAACATCTTTAACAAATAGTGCTGGCATAACTGGATATCAGTATATAGAAGAATGCAAATAGATTCTTATTTATCATCCTGCACAAAACTCAAGTCCAAGTGGATCAAAGACCTCAATATAAATCACGTAGACTGTATCTGATAGAAGAGAATGTGGGGAAAAGCCTTTAACAATTGGCACAGGATATAACTTCCTTAATAGAACACAGTAGCACAGACAATAAGATCAACAATAAATGGAACCTGGTGAAATCTGTAAGACAAAGGACACCATCAATAGGACAAATCATCAGCCTACATAGCAGAAAAGATCTTCACCAACCCCATATCTGACAAAGAACTCAAGAAACTAGACATCAAAAATGATCCAACTAAAATGTGGGATACAGATCTAGACAGAGAATTCTCAACAGAGTTATATCAAATGGCCAAGAAACACTTAAAGAAATGTTCAATCCTAGCCACCAGGAAAATGCAAATCAAAATGACTCTGAGATTCCATCTTACACCTGTCAGAATTGCCAAGATCAAAATACCACTAATGACAGCCTATGTTGGTGAGGATGTGGAGTAAGAAGAACACTCTTCCATTGCTATTGGGAGTGCAATCTTGTAAAGACACTTTGGAAATCAATATGGTGGTTTCTCAGAAAAATTGGGCATCCATCTACCTCAAGACCCAGCTATACTAATGTTGGGCATATAGCCAAAGAATTCTCAATCATACCACAAGGACACTTGCTCAACTCTGTTCATAACAGCTTTATTTTTAGTAGCTGGAAACCTGGTAACAACCTAGATACCCCTGAACTAAGCAGGGCTCATAGGGGCTCACAGAGGCTGAAGCAGCATTAAAAGAACCTGCATGGATCTGTGCTAGGCCCTCTGCGTATATGTTGTGGTTGTGAAGCTTGGTCTTCTTGTGAAACAGTGGGAGTGGGGCTGTCTCTGTTTCTCTGCCTGCTCTTGGGACCCTCTTTCTCCTACTGGATTGCCTTGTCCAGCCTTGATATCGGGGTCTGTGCTAGTCTTATGATACACCATATTTGGTTGATATCCCTGGGAGTCCTGTCCTTTTCTGAAGAGAAACAGAAGAGGAGTGTATCTTGGGGAGAGGGGAGGGAAGACTGAGATGGGGAGGAAACTGTGATTGAAATGTATTGAAAACAAAAAGTAAGTGATAAAAAAGAAAAATTATGAATAAAAATGAGTCTGAATGAGAATGTAGAAAAGAATATATTTCATGGAAGAAAGAGATTAACCAAAGAGAACTAGAATGGAATCCAGTTTGTCTGGCATGTCACAAACCCCTAGTACTGATAGAAGAGACAGAAAAGAATAAAGTATCAGGACCCAAAAAAGATGTAGTGAGGTCAAGCCACACTCTCCTGCATCTCTATGAGTCTGGGAGAAAAGTTTTTGTCTGTGACTTGGTTGTCCAATGAAGAGTAGTCAACTTCGACGCCATATACACACAAACAACAAAAATGGACTCATCAAGTCTATTTGTGTTTATGTGTATGCTTATGCAGGGAGCCATACGCTTGCATCCTTGCAGTTTGGAGGTAAACAAATTCCATATTTGGCAATGCTTCAGGACTGAGCGTCCAGGCGCTTCCCGCATGTGCAAATAACCTAAGTGTCCCTAGCCAATCCCGAGAACTCTGGTGCCAGCGGGACTTAGCAGCCAATCAAGGCGCGAGTTGTGTCACATCTCCCTATATAAGCAGCCACCATTTAGACCTCTCTCTCTCTCACCTCCGCTCTCCCTTCAACCTAGAGGCTCTCCGGCCTCTCGTTTTTTCCTCAACCGAGTGCTTTCCAATAAAGCGTGATCGGGAAGAATCCTGAGTCTGGCTGTTCATTCCACTGGTCGGGGTCAGCCAGATGCTTATATACATGTATATACATATGTATATGTATATATACATATATATCAAATATAATCAAAGAAAAAGGGGTTATCAACTTGAAAATAGGAGACATGGGAAGGGTTCAAGGTAGGATAACTGGGAGGAGCTAGAAGGAGGAAAGGTTGGGAGAAGTGAGGCAATCCTATTTGAATTAAAAACATGTTTTAAAAAAGAGGTTACAAATATGGAAAGGAAAGGGGGAATATCAGGAAACAACAGACTTCAAATAGAAACAGAAATATTGAGCATGAGATTTATGAAGGCAATCACAGACCATAATCGACAGCTTTAAATATGTATGACAGGACAAAGGAGATTCCCATTTCCTCATCATTTTGCATCCATAAACAAAACAGAAAAGAAAATAGTCCAGGAGCTGAAGCAAAGGCCCAGTAGTTAATAATACTTGCAGCTCCTGCCTTAGCTTCCCACAATGTTGGACATCTGAAAATCAAGCAAACCCTTCCCTCCATCTCACCCCCAAAATAGACTATCAATTAACAAGATAACAAAAAGCAAGCCTAATAGATAGTTTATATTAACTATTTGTGTCTAATTTAATTGAAGAAATATAGCTAGACATAATTCTTCCATTCCAAAATACCAGTTTAGGTATTTTGATTATCATCACAGGAAACAAAACTTTTCCCTCAGCCTGTGTGTTAGTCTATTTTTGCTGTTGTTGAGGCAGCTGATTGTGGTGTTGTGTTCTTGTCTCAGCACCCTGGGAAATGGAGGATATAGACACAGATGGCAGATTGCTATTTACCACATGAGAGTGACAACTTACTTGCACATGAAAAACAGAGGCTCTGAACTCCGAGAGGTGACAGGTGACAATCGAGAGCAGCTGATACTGAGTTTCACAGCTCTACAATTTTCTCAAGCCTAGGGCTGCCAGACAAGAGGTGACCAGAATGTGTGACAGTTCTGAGTTCTAGATGGGCAAGGGAGTGCCAACCAAGAGTAGGCCTCTGAGAGCAAATCTATGGAGAACATGTTGCCAAAAAGACTGAAGATAGCAGGAGTTGTGAATGTCAAAAGCAGACAGTTGTTCCCCTAAGACAGGAACAGGTTCTCTTAACTGCAGGTCTTTAACTGGGATGGTTGGTGGAGGCTGCTTGTTTGCTCAGCTGCTCAGACCCAAAATAACCACACAGAAACTATATTAGTTAAATCACTGCTTGGCCAATCACTTAAGCATATTGCTAGCTAGCTCTTACATTTATAATTAACCCATTTCCATTATTTTATATTTTATCATGAGGTTCATGGCCAACCAGCAAGGTTCCAGCTGGCAGCTAGCAGCTTGCATCTTTCCCCTCTGGCAGCTACATGGCATCTCCCTCACTCTGCCTTTTTTCTCCCAGCATTCAGTTTAGTTTTCCCCACCTAGCTCTGTTCTGCCCTGCTATAGGCTCAAGCCTGCTTCTTTATCCATTAACTAATAAAAGCAACACATATACAGAAGGACTTCTCACACCATTTCCCCTTTTCTGTTTAAATTAAAAGGATAGTTTTAACTTTAACACAGAAAAAATACATATAACAAAACAGGTATCAGCCAAGAATTATAGTTACAATATTTATATCTACTTTATATTTTATCATAACTAAGAAAAACTATAATTATAACTATTCTTCAACTCCAGCAAAGACCCCAGAAGGATATAATATTACCTAAGTTAACAGGAAGTGCATTGTAAGCAACTTCCAAAACTCTAGAATTCAGAGATAGCTCGCTGCTTGGACAGTCACCCAAAGTTCTTCTGTAACATTGGGGCATCCAATCTTAAGCCCACAGGCCCATAGTATCTGGCAGACTTTTCCATGAAGCAGGAAATTTCTGCCTATATTGGTAATTTGTCAGTCACTTTCTTCTGTGTTCAGCAGAATGTCTGGCAGATTCTTTCATGAAGCAGGAACCCTGAAGGACTATCTCACCTTCTTTAGGCAACTTCAGCAGTCATTTCTATGTGGGCCCTACATGTCTGGTTCCTACAACATAACATCAAGCAGTCCAGGCAAGATCAGTTTCTTGCCCAAATGGCTCACTAACTCCATAAGGAGCCTCTTCGATGCCCATCATCCTCTTGAAGTAGACTGGTGCTGCCAGGAGCAGATGTGTTGTTCCATTGTCATGAAAAGTCCTAACTTCTTAAAACATTTTAAATGCCATATTCTGAAGGCCTCTGAAAGATTTGAAGAATACCTATCTAATTGAAATATATCTTTATATATCTAGAAAACCTAAATAACATGACTACAAGCTTGACTATTATAGATGATTGTCTATTAACCTATATTTCTTAATTTTACATTACATTTTAAAATGAGCTGCACAAACACAATATCTTAATCAAGAGCAGAAATACACATATAACAAAATTGACCTCAAACTTGCACCAATAGTCTAAGAGCCATACCAATGCAAAGTATTCATCTCTATAACATAGCCCCCTTTAAATGTAAACAAGCATTTATAAACAATATTTGAGAATTTGGGTGTAGTTCTCTCCAAACTGCTTCCTGCTTTTTGTTGGGCGAAGTAATTTTGGGGGGTATTCATAGTGACATTTCAGGGTGTCTTGGTCCATCAAACCACATCAGTCTGGAAGGAATCCACAGGTTCTCCTCTTCTTTGGAAACAAAAGCAGAACCTCTTTTCCAAAGCAACATATCCTTAGACCCAAATTCTGAAGTCAAGACATCTTTAAGATATATATGTTGGTTTAGCTTAGCAGCCTGTACAATGAAATGTCTCTCAATGAAATGTACTTAGCTCCTTCACAGTCAAAAAATTCAAAGAAAACACAATAATATACATAATCCAGACTCTCTGTGTATTTTTCATCTTCACATGGCTTATTTTTCTTACTCTATTACTTTTTCTACAAGTTTAATATAGTTATAAATGTTGGCTTATGACAGGATACAGTCACTTGAGAAGAATGGCTCAGCTGTGCGAAAACTGTGGGCATGTCTAGGGGATTATCTCGATTGGTAATTGATGTAGGAACATCAAGCCCATTTGGGGCAATACCATTCCCTATGCAGAGAATCCTAAGCTATATGTAACAGAAGAAATCTAAATAAAAACTAACTTGCAAGTGGCAGGCAGCGTGAGTGCATGCATTTGGATCTGCTCTTCACTATGGATGTGCTGTGACAGGCAGCGTGAGTGCATGCATTTGGATCTGCTCTTCACTATGGATGTGCTGTGACAGGCAGCGTGAGTGCATGCGTTTGGATCTGCTCTTCACTATGGATGTGCTGTGACAGGCAGTGTGAGTGCATGCATTTGGATCTGCTCTTCACTATGGATGTGCTGTGACAGGCAGCGTGAGTGCATGCGTTTGGACTTCCTGCCTTGACTTTCCCACAGTGAGACTGTAACCTGGTATTGTAAGACAAATAAACTCTTCCCCTGTGGTATTTTAATGTAATTGGCCTCCATAAGCTAACATGGAGTGACAGTAGTGGAGGTGTGGCCTTGTTAGGAGAAGTGTGGTCTTGTTAGAGAAGGCTGGATGGCACATGACTTCAATCCACACCTTGAAACTGGAGGGCATACCTTTAATCTGGGCCACAACTGCTGTTGGAAGTGTCGTCACTGTGGGGGCTGTCTTTGAGGTCTTCCTCTAAAGCTTCACTCAATGTGACAGTCAGTTGACTTCCTGTTGCCTGCAATATGTAGGATGTTTAGCTATTTCTCCAGTACTGTGCTTGCCTGCATGCAGCCATGCTTCCCTTCATGCAGCCATGTTTCCCTGCATGCAGCCATGCTTCCCACTGTGATGCACTCTTAACTGTAAGCGAGCCACAATTTTCCTTTTTAAGAATTGCCATGCTCATGGTGTCTCTTCACAACAAAAAAAAATCTTAAGACAATTCACTATATTGCTTTTGATTAGAACATTTTATCAGAGCAATAAAATGGGACTAGAATAGACCAGCCTATCTCCATCTTCCTCTGATGAGGTGGAGAAGCTAGGACCCAATCTCCCAGCAGAGCATCAGATACAAGTCATACTGACTAAAAAGCTTCACCCAAGTGTTACATAGACCCAGGCAGGCTCTTATTGGCTAGGTATATACACACAAATCAGTGAAGAACATACCAAAATCAAGATGGATCTTAATCAAGGTAGCTTCACAATCTCCTCTCTTTACTCCCACTATGTTTCACCAGAAACAAAGAAAGCTAACCCAGGAAAATAGAGGACTCCTCCCTTTTCATTAATTAATTTGAAACTAGATAAGGGTTTTTGTACCTGTTCCCAGCTGTACAAAAGCTCATCTCATCCAGGGTCCCTTCTCCTCTGCTGTTACCACTAGAAGACCCCCTTGCTGCAAACACTGGCTATGATTTTTCTGGCTTCTCATACACATATCAGTATAACCACAATGCCACAGAATTGTATATTGTAGGAGAAAGATTTGTTAGCTCACAGATCTGGTCTAAGAAAAGAGGCTATGTCTACTGATGTCCTTCATGCTGGCAGAATCCCATGTTAGTACCTGGAATGATATATGAATACCAGGTGAGACCCAATTCAACTGCCTTTTGTAGTATAGTCATTCTAGAGATAGTACATTGATTTATTGATCCTTTAATCCTGTGAGTAGATGAATCTATAATCATGAGGACATGACCCTAGTAATCTCTTAAACTCCCACACAGTTTCATCTCTTAACGTCTCACAAAGTAAAGGTTCGACATAAGTTTCTGAGGGCACAAGTCACATTTGTACCCTGGCAGTATCAACGATTCATGAATGATCTAAGAACCAGGTTGGTGCCTGTTCAGGATTGTGAGGTCCAAGCTCTGAAGCTAGGTATGAAGGAGCTCCAGGAGAAAAATGAAGAGTCAAGAACCTGCAGACAGATTGATATGCTATATTCACTCCAGGCAAAACACAGACCAGCACACACAGGCTGTATGAAAGTAGGTACACAGACCTACAAACAAGCATACACAGGCAGGCTGAGGAATACGCTTATCTCTGATCCCAAACACATTGTTCTGGTTTGATTTCTATTGATAAAACACCATGGCTAAAAGGTTTACAAGTCTCAATCATAGTCCATCCCTGATAGAAACCAAGGCAGGAAATTAAAGATCATAGAAACCTGAAGGTAGGAACATGAGCAAAGAATTTGAAGGAATGTGGCCAATAGTTTGTTCACCTGCGTTCTTACACAGCTCAGAACCAACTGCCTAGAAGTGTCACTGTCCCCAGTGATCTGAGCCTTCACACATTAACTTTTAATCAAGAAAATGTCTCTTAGGCTTGCCTACAGAACAAGTTGGTGGAGGGAGGGAGGCATTTTCTCAACTGATGTTCCTTCTTCCCAGATGACCAAGCTTGTGTCAGCACAAGAATATTTACATAAAACTCACAAAACTGGCATTCTGCCAAGAATGGTTATGTGACACACATGGCTGTTGTATAATATCTCATGTTAGCCATCATTAGTTGATCCACAGACTGTACACTCCAGTAATACAGCATTCCCTATGTTTGCTCAAAACACATTACCAGCTAAACAAAAAGAAGAGATCAGAATATGTATATAAAACATGGAAACACCTGTTAGACCAGGGTGAGTTTAAGGAAGTTTTTTCTATGCTTATATCTCAATGTTTTTTCTATGCTTATATCTCAATGTATTTTCACTGTGTTTTCTTCTATCAATTTCATAATTTCAGGTCTTATATTAAAGTCTTTTGATTTTGAGCTGATTTTTTTGTGCAGGTATACAACTAGTTTTATTCTTCTAAATTTGGATATCCAGTTCTCCTAGAAGTGTCTGTTTCAGAGTCTCCTTTATTCAATGTATATTTTTGGCATCTTGATCAGCAATGATTCGGCTTGATTTATTTCTGGGTCTTCTGTCTATTGGTCTACACTTCTCTTTGTATGCTAGTATCATGCGGTTTTCACTACCAAAGCTTTGCAGTATAATTCAAGATGATGTATTGTGATGCTTACATATTGTTCTTTCAGCTTAGGATAGCTAAACTCCAGAATATTGTGTTTCTATACGAATTTGAAGGTTGTCTTTGCCTAGATCTGTAAAGAAGCTCTTGGAAGATGGATGGGGCTTGTGTCAACTCTACAAGACTGCTCTAACAGAGACATTTTTACAGTATTCATTCTGCCAACTCATCTAGTGTCTACTTCAATTTCTTTTTTTGGTTTCTTGAAGTTTCATTGTAGAGACAGGTCTGTCCTATCCCTTTAAGAGACAAGCCCCACCCACTCTCTCCCCCATCCACCACTGAGGCAGGCATATCTTCCTTAGGCTTCCAGTCTGAGTCCTTCCCTTTGGTCTCTCTACCAAAAAGGTAGCTGCTGCCATGGCTCCTCTCCTTTTCTCCCCTCCCCCTTCTGTTTCTCTTTCTCTCTCTCTTTGCCTCTTTCTCCTTGTCTCCCCAGCCCCTACCCTGAACCTCTCCAGTCCCTGAGCTTGCTTCCCTTCTCCCATTTCTCATTCGTGAACCAGCCTTTTCAGCCACCCACTCTCTTGGTTTCTCTAGGTGCTCTTAGTTCTTTTCTTGGCCTCTTGGTTCTTCCTTTCCTGTTCCCCTCTCCTGCCCTTCCTTCCTTTTTCTCTCCCTCTCTTGTTTCTTCTCTCTCTCTCTCTCTCTCTCTCTCTCTCTCTCTCTTTCTCTGTCTCACTCTCTCTCTCCTGGTCTCTCTCTCCTCTCATTATCTGGTTCAGTTGACTGGCCATGTCTAGTCCATTACAGGTTATCTGCTCTGGAGTTTCCCAGATGCCTTTGGTTGTTCTCTCCCTTGTATCTACAATAAAAAAACTTCTCCTCAACCATATCTTGGAGCCATTATGTCTTCATTTTCATTCACTGATGAGCTTTCACTTGGACTTTTACAGTTCATGACTATCTAGAGTGTTATGTAGACTTCTTTAACCAATATGGAGATCAGAGAGCTCTTACAGTTTAACTGCTTCTACTTGTAGTAGAAGGCACTTGGATCCTGCAAATGCATCCCAGTAAGAGGAAGAGTAAGAATGGCACTAGGCTACTGACTGAGGGTAGACTATAGTATTTTTAGAGCTAAGGGTATTAAAAACTAAGCAGTAAGAAAAGACTTAGAAAAGAAAATAGATAAAGCATGAGTTAGAATTAGGAGACATTATAAAGAAAATAACAGAGTAAATGCAGGAAAAAGAAAAGGCAGTTATGACCACACTTATCTGGAAAGATACAATCTAAACAAAAACCACCAAGCACCTAAAGTGCAAAGAATAAATAAAAAAATAAATGCAATTTGAAAATGAATAAAATTAAATAGAAGATATTAGAATATTTGGTGTGTGTTAGTTAATTTGGAAAGAAAATTCAAGGAACAAGGCTTTTCTCTGGAAGGGGTGCTTTGATTGGTAAGAAAGGATACATTGCTCAAATTAGCCAGGACAGGGAACTCTGGTCATATCTATGATTTAGAAATCACTGTGGTTTTGTTTATTTTCATGTTGTGTGCTGTCTTATCATAAAGTGGTGGCCTTTACATTAATCCTTTCTTTTCTTTTCATTACGTTTTTTTCATTGAGGTATACATTTTCTCTGCTTACCTCCCTCCTTCTGTTTTTCCACCCTCTCCCATGATCCCCACATTCCCAATTTACTCAGGAGATCTTGTCTTTTTCTCCTTCCTATGTAGATCTATGTATCTCTCTCTTAAGGTCGCCTTTGCTGTCTCGGTTTTCTTGGGTTGTGGACTGTAGGCTGGTTTTTCTTTGCTTTATGTATAGAAGCAACTTATGAGTGAGTACATAGGATATTTGTCTTCTTGCTATTTCTCCTGGTTGCCCATTGGAACTAGATGGAAAGATCCTATTGTTGAAGACAGCACACATTTGGATGTAGGACATGGAGAATCAAGCTGGAGCTGAGCTAGGAACTATCTGTGTGTGCAGAGCTTGTGCTGTCTTTTCTCAGAAATAACAAATATTTCTCCATTAATAAGGTCCTTTGAATTCTCCAAGTGATGCTTTTAGACAATTGAAGATGTCAAAACAACCATTTAACATCTATTAATCATATATATGTGTATGTATATATGTTTGTGTGTCTGTGTGTGTGTCAAACTTTCCTTGCAGCACTGCTCTTTAATTGGCTCATTTAGTACAAACATTAATGAAAAAAGCAAAGTGATCTAGTGAGTGATGTGTTAGCATTGCTATAAAAATCTTGGTTTATTTGAAATTGACATGTACTCAGTGCTATAAGCTGTAACTTCTTAAAATTTGTGTTTAAAATTGATTCCTCAGGACCTAAGATAATCGTATCATGCAATGGAGCCTTTGGAGATAATTAGGATTATATGTGATCATGAGGGCACTTAACCTATAGTAGCTTCATTAGATGAGGAAGAGAGACCCAAGGGAGCAAGCCTGCTCCACCTCGGCCAGTACTGCTCTGTCTACCTGGGGACATAGAGGTCCCAGGCAGCCAGAAGGTGCCCCTCAGGTGCAGCTCCTTCGCCTGGGACTACCTAGCCTCCAAAATTCATAAGGAACACATTTTTTTAGTTTATAAATCACCAAGTCTGTGGCATCCAGTTATAGCAACAGAACATATGATAAAACAATATTAAATAAGATAAATAAAAGAACACTGGTATTCCCAGGGGTTCTGTTGAACAGAATCACTCATAGTTTGTATGTAAACATCTGGGCTCCCTGTCAGTCCTTAAAAATTGAGATTTTTTTT
>PVIU01031015.1:0-15368 GCA_004026605.1 Ondatra zibethicus
TGAGGAAAGTTGGAATTTGGAGAAGTAGTCTTCTCCAGGGAAGAGCATACCAGTCAGTTGTCCTCTGCTCAATAGTCAGCCCTGAAAACACACATGATAGTAACATTATATTTAACACTGTATATGTATGTATGAAGACATAGAAATATGCATGCAATAGCAATTAGTGAAAGAAGAGTCCATGAGTTTGAAAAAGTTTGGAAAGACGAAGAGATATATGGAAGGACTTAGAGGGAATATATGAAAGGAAGAAATATAATTATACTATAATCTCAATAATAAAAGAGAAACTGTACCCAAAATGAAACAAACAAAAAACCTAATTAATTCATTTTCTATTATGTTGAACGAATAGATTCAAGTATTGACTACGAATACATCGTAGCCAAAGTTCTTGGCTTAATAGTCATGAAAAAGCCTTTTGTACCCTGATTCTTTCCTTATTAGGTAACCAAATGCAATCTGAGGATAAGTCACAAAAAATCACTTTCCCATTGTTTTTCTTTTGTTACTCCAATCTTTAAGACCAAGTTAATCAAAAACATAGTTTTGTCATTAAAAATATATGGAGTATTTCAAAAGCCCTTTTATCTTAAAAATTATTTGTCCTACTTGACTTATTTTAATCACATCTGGACGGGATGTCTTGACAGAGTCCCTGAAAACACTGCTTCTCACATGCAGGAAGCTGGCAGGGGAGAAGCTTGCTTTTCACACGTCTGAGATGCCACTTATGCTTCATTTCCTGTGCAATCAGTTTCAAGGCTTTCACATTAAAGCATATGGCTTAGATCATTCTGTTTCCCTGCACACTCCTGTTATCTCTTCCCACATCTTGGCTGGCTGGCTAGAATAGCTGCTGTTTTGGCCAGTGTATCCTGTTTCCCTGACTGAGTAGAAGTAGCTAAAATCATAATTGATATATTTCAACCATGGCTAGGAAAGCTGCTATGAGTGATGAAAGTTCCCTTTTCAGTGGCTTTAAAACACATTTATGAAACTCCAGTAAATAGGGCATTTGTGTGAGTTCTCAATTGGCTGTTTGTATTTCAGACAAGAGCTAGACCCATCTTTAGAGGAATTTGGTCTTTTAGTTGGAAAGGAAGATGAAGTCACAGAACTCTCTTCTGTCCTATTTATTAATAAAGAACATCATGAAATAGCTTACTATTATTTGCATATCTGAAATCCTAAATGTAATAATGATTGCCTGGAGAAAGAAGGCCTGGTGTATTCTGTTCTTAAGAAACAACGAGAACAGAGTCAGCTAATCATATTCATCTGATGAACATGATCTTTCTCCTACAATGGACTCATTCCTTTAGAAAGTGGACATATAAGGATTCATCATATTTCACACAAAAGATTGGCTATCTGAATATATTTGATGAGGAAACTTAATTACCTGAGTTCTTTAAAAGTACTAAAATACTAACACACATTTACATCCCAGTACAATGAAAAAGTTGTGTGTTTACAGAGGACTAAAAAAATTATATAAGTCTATAAAAAATATAAATGCATGCATAGACATACAAATTTCTGAACCTCTAGTATTTGGAAAAATGTTAAATAACAGCCTCATTACATTGGTTAGAAGTCATTTATGTTTGTAATTCCAATTAATATATAACTTAAACATAAGATTACATAAAAATTACTTAAATACCTATTTTTACATAAGGTTTGTACACTCTAAGGGAAAATAGATACACTCATGAAACACACAAAAATATATGGACAATATTTTAAAAGAAAACAAATATTAAAACAAAGTAACTTATGATTTCTTCATATTTAATTAGATTTACAAATATTTCAAATACAAATGTCTAGGTAGAAAAATACTGAAAGGTTTCAGAATCAATTTTTGTTCTACATGATTAGACATTCTTTACAATCATTCTGATAGAATTCATTGTTATTCAGTTATATGTTGAGCCAGATTAAAGAATAATTGGTAATTGACAAGCAGTTTCAATATGAAAAATAATTTATATAAAATAATATATAAAACATATAAATTTATATGAAAATAAAAATAAAAAGCTAGTATATAACTGACTTTAATACAAATACTTAGGATTCTTTCAGAGTTGACAAGCTAATGGTTATACGGCAGATGACTTAGGTGGGTGGAGTGAAAAAAAGGTAAAGAGCATAAAATTAAAGCATTTTAGCACTGCTGATTTGATGGTCACTTGAAAAATAATTTGAGACCAAACTGACAACAGAATTCAGTAGTATGTACATTTTTTGAGTGAATTTTCCAGTTAAAGGATGGATTCAAATCTAGCTAAATAGCATTGTCTTTGAGAATAAAAATATTCCATGTAGATATGGCAATGAGAGCTGCTAAAACAAAATCTTGCTTCTAAGATTTTGATAGAATTTAATTGCAATTCTACAGTGATAACAATTCGGTTTAGGAGTGCCTGGCCCTGGATAATATAGCTCTCCTACAAACACAAGTGCTTCAAATCACAGGGGAGTATTTATTGATCAGTGTTTTAGTTATAAAAGCATGAGTTTGGATACAACTTTTTTCACTTTCCTCCTCATCCTCTGTCTCTTCCTTCTTTTAAAATTTCATACATATATCCAATGTATCTTGATCATATCCATGTTTTAGTTCCCCTAAGCCCCAAATATATCTGACCAACTCTTCTTCATGAATTTAGTTTTTTATATTCTACTAAGTACAAATAGTGTTGTGTGTGATGTGGGATATGCTTCTGTATATGTGTTGCTTTGATTGGTTGATGAATAAAGCTGTTTTGATCAATAGCTTAGCAGAGTAAAGTCATGCAAGAAATCCAAACAGAGATATGTAGAGAGAGTAGACAGAGTCAAGGAGATGCCATATAGCTACAGAAGGAAGCAGATCCCATGGGGCTGCTCAAGAAGCAAGAAGTAACAAACCACAAGCTTCATCATAAAATGTAAAATAATAAAAATGGGTTAATTTAATATATAAAAGCTAGCTAACAATATGCCTAAGCTATTGACCAAGCAGTGCTGGCAATGTTGTAATTAGTATAGTTTCTGTGTGTTTATTTGGGTCTGGGAGGACAAGAACAAAAGAGTAGTGTGTGTGTGTGTGTGTGTGTGTGTGTGTGTGTGTGTGTGTGAACAGTGTGGCAAGAGAAACCTATAAATGACTGTAATACTCCCAGAAGAAAGTGATCCATCCTCCATCAATCGTGACTGTCAACATAACAGTAGTGGCATATCAGACGCTGCTACTCATTTCATGGTTGAATTTTTAACTGTCTTGAACTTGTGCAATTGTTGTGAAAGGTACCACAAATTCTATTGTGCAACAGCTTTCTTGCTCAGAGGACAAATGTTCACAGCCCTTCTCTCTGTCTACTGGCCTTATATTCCTTCTAAGAAAATCTTTTACTCTATTCACTGAACTCTGCCTATGAGGTGGAAAGATAGATGCAGTTGTTCCATTTATGAACAAACACTCAGAACTGCTTTTTCTCTGCATTGGGTATAGTTAAAAGTACTGTACTACCACTAACTCTTTAATAAGAATTTTCTCTAATCAAGACAAAGAGTATAACAAATCAATGAATTTGAATATAAATATCTAGAAGACATTTTGACAATAAAATCATAAACCAACATCAATAGGTTTTTTTTTCCTTAAAGTCTAAAGCTTTGGATTTATTTTTACTTTGATTTTTCTGTGACCAGATTTCTCCATGTTGCTCTCGATATCCTGGAACTCATTCAGTAGACAGGGATGTCCTTGAACTCACAGAGACCCATTTACCTCTTTCTACTTAGTGCTGTGATTAAAGACATTCACATTACTTTTGCCTTGTGTTTGGATGTTATTTTACAGCACTAATCACTAATTGTCTCCTGTGGAGCAGGTCTTAAGTTATTTACCTGCATAAGCAATTGCCACAATTGCAGTGGATACATGTTTCTTATTAGTCTTGATTATAGTGTGCAGGGTCGCATATTAGGTCAGTCTAATGATGTCTTTTGTTTTCAGCACCATTCACAGTGCTTGCAAGTACTAAGAAAGATAAAAACAGGAGGAACTAGAAACTGAGCACAAATATATATGAGTACGGAGGTCATAGTGATATGTAGGCTATGAAGTACAAAAGTGCTATGGGACAATGGTCTTATATCTTGAAAAGATTTGCCACTTGTATTGGTTTAAGAAAATGCTGAATGGCCAGTAGCCAGGAAGGAAATATAGGCAGAGGAACCAGAATAGGAGAGTTATGGGAAGATGGAAGGTTCAGTCTGCACTCATCACCTTGACCAAGAGGAAGTAAGATGAGATTGCCTCACTGATAAAAGGTTCCAAGCCACGTGTCTAACACAGACAAGAATTATTGGGTAATTTAGGATGTAAAAGTTGTTAAGATGCCTGAGCTAATAGGTCAACCAGTTTATAATTAGTGTGGGCTTCTGTGTGCTTCTTTGGGACTGAATGGCTGTGGGATCAGGCAGAACAGAAACCTCTGTCAACAGTATGGTGCCAACATGGGCAACTATGTCCACATAAAACCTGAGAAAACTTGGGAAGTTATTCTAGATACAAAAGCACAAAGTTAAACACAGTTTCTCAGAAGCACTGATTTCGTGGGTGAGCTCTTTTTGCTAGAGGCAAATGTGCCTCATTTAAGAGAGGCTTCCTGAATCAGCTTTAGTGGCAAAAACCTTGCAGCTCTTTTAAGAGGCCCTTACACAAAACACTTAAATGGTGTTTAGGAAGAGCTGAGAGCATACTTCTTGTTGGTGGCAGGGACATTGAAACTCCATAGAATTGTAGAAATAAACATGACTCCTGCCAGTATCTCTACCATGAGCTAGACTCTCAGAATGTTAAGGAATGTTTGGAACCAGGAATCAAAGCACTGGCTCTAATACTAGCCATACAGCTTAGCAAATTAAAGTCTCATGTGCTCAGGAAAAAGAGAGATATATAGTAAAGACACATTTGGATAAAAAAACTCCAAATGGTTTACAGTGTGTTTAAAAATATAAGTAGACTTGGAAGAAAATGAAAAAGGATAAAGTCCCTTTAAAAAAGAGAGAGAATAGTTGGGAGTGGTGGCACACTTTTAATCCCAGCACTTGGGAGGCAGAGGCAGTCAGATCTCTATGAGTTCAAGGAGAGCCTTGTCAACACAGTTAGGACCAGGACATCCAAAGATACACAGAAAAACCCTGTCAAAAAAAAAAAAATTAAAAATTCAACAAAGAAATAGAGTTCAAAATACAGCCATATAAAAATGGAAAATACACAGAGAATCTGGATAGTGTATGTTATTGTGTTGCCTTTGAATTGTTGGATGACTGAGGAAGGAGCAACAACTGCTAAAACACATTTGATTATAAATGCTTCTGGATTAATTCAACATTTATATTTTGAAAATACCTTGACTTCAAAGAAGACCCCCAAAAAATCTCCGATAGGAGTGGATGGCTCAGATGATCCACCATTTCCAAAGACTTCTGTTGGAATGTCTTCTGAATTCTATATCCAGAACAGCCTCAACACTGCTGGCAGAGATGATCAAGCCTCACAGAAAAATCTAGTTAGTACTTACCCATAATCCTAAATTTTCTTTAGTTCCCATAAGATAATCAGTGCCCCCAATCAGCAATAACTGGCATAGAAAACTATGCCCACATTCATAAAAAAGATGGATTTTGGTTGTTTGCCTTTGTTTAGAATGTTGGTTATAGTTATTATGGATAATTGTCAGGAAAAAAGCTAAACAAAGAGATTAGATTGAGGGTCCTTGTTTTGAAAAGAAAAAAAGGGGACGTACTGTGAGACAATGGTCTTGTACCCAGTAAAGATTTGTCACTTGTATTAGTTTAAAAAAATGCTGAATGGCTACTATCCAGGCAGAAAGTATAAATAGGGGGACCAAAATAGGAGAACTGTGAGAAGAGGAAAGGTTCAGTCTGTAGTGGTTACCTAGACCAAGAGGAAGCAAGATGAGAATGCCTCACTAATAAAAGACACCAAGCCACGTGACTAGCACAGACAAGAATTATTGGGTAATTTAAGATGTAATAACTAGTTAATAAGAAACCTGATCTAATAGACCAACCAATTTATAATTAATACGGGCCTCTGTGTTTTTCTTTGGAACTGAATGGATGTGGGACAGGGCGGGACATAAACTTCTGTCAACACAAAAGAAAATCAGGGATATTTTGCAATTAGAATTTGACTAGTTGACACATGATTTTATAAGGTCACTATGGGGCCAATGAAATGGCTCAAGATCCATGGGCTTACTGTGCTTATGTTTATATCAGCCAGGTTACATGAGTTCAATATTCAGAACCTATGATGTAAGGAGAGTACCCACTACTAAAATTCCATTTACTTGTGCAGTAAAAACACTTGTCAATCTATATTAATCCACATCACTCAAACACACACACAAACACACACACACCATACACCCCAACAAACATTAATGAAAGAAAATTTAAAATATTATTCTTTCTGAAATTGAAAAAATAATAAACTTTAATTATATAACTTCTTTCATATGATTAATATAAACTGGAAAATATTTTCTATATGATAGTAATATTTTTAATCCTTTCATTTTTCAAATCTTCCCATGCCTTCCTGTTGACATGTACATGTATGCAACTGTTTATTATACTTGGAGAGTGATCCTTGAGAACATGACAATGCAAGGTAGAAGAAACTGGTAAATTCACAAAAAGTTTGATGTTGTTATTCTAAATGACTTTTTATGTACCAGACAGGCAATGGAAAAATAGAACAATATAATATGTTCAATTAATGTTCATGAACTTAACTGTTTAAGAAAAATTAGTTTTTAAAAAAGAAATCAGAAATCTAAATGTGGTGTAAAACACAGCCAGGTTTTTGGATAAAATCACAGAAAAACATCTATACTGTGACGATGCAGGCAAAGGAGATGATCTTGGAACCCAGAATAGTGCACTTTTGCTAGCAACTATTAACAGTAAAAAAAAAAAAAATCTGAGAGCAGAGTGCCCTTTATTACTACTTGAAGGCTAAATTTTTGCTTGTCTTCAAATTTCTTGGGCATATACAGCAATGACAAGCCTAATTTTTATTAACTTGACATATCAATTAAGAGATAACAAACATCTCATATTTTCATTATCTTAAATTTCATAATAATATTCTTTCTGAATATTCCCTATTACATTCCAACAAAAAGAAACATGACCAAGAAACATAAGAAAGAAATGAGAATTGAGTTTAAAGTCAAGTGTGTAACAATTTATTTTCATGTAAACCAAACAATAATAGGGACACAGAAAGATAGATGGACAGAGGCAGAGGAGGCAAGAGATACAGACAGAAAGAGAGAGACAGAGTAACAGAGAGAAAGAGAGAGAGAGATGCAAGCAGAGACAAAGTCAGAGAAGTTTGCACACATTTTATGTAGAAGAAATAGCATAATATTAGAAATAATTGACCATGAATTCTATTTTCTGTGAATATTAATCACATGCCTTTTAGCAATATATGATTGTGCAAAAAGTAAGCACACTAACAAACAAACCAAAAATAAAACTGTATCAAAGAGATAGGAGTAAACCAGATTCTAAAAAGAAAACCAAGGAAGAAAAGAATGTATGTATATAAATATCAAAGATGATTCATTATTGCAGTTTAACAGAGGCAGTATCCACCAACTTTGCATTTCCCTGCACAGCACAGTAGGAATGTTGCAAGCTTTAAAAGCAGATGCTACTGTCACGTCTGAATTTCCTGCTGTTCTTTTTCCTTTGCAGCTATGAAAGTTCACACTATTTCCTTCAGAAATCTTGGAAATGTACCATATGGCACCGGTGATTTATTGGACTGGAATTTCTCTTCTCACTCTGTAACTCACCATTGTAGATGTCAATCTTTGTCAAGGGCACCATCTGATGTTCTATGCAAATTGCCTTAGGAATAGAAAATTTCCTGAAGTTTTCTCAAGTAGTCCCTTGTGAAAACTACTTTTTCCTTTGTCTTCCTTCTATCAGCTTAAAAAAAATTTCAAACAAATTGGATCACTCTTTCCTTAAAACACACACACACACAGAGACACATTTTTATTGGACATATTTGCAATAGCTTTTTGATTTTTGGTTTTTTCATGGCAAATTATTAAATTGGATAAGTTGAAGATCTTTAAACATTATTGAATTGAATTCAATTCTGTGCAATTGCTTTACCTAGCCTAGCCATTGGTCAATTTAAACAATATAAATATTGCTAACATTTGTATATGAGCTTATTTTCATCTTGAATACTTTCTCAGGTATTTGTAAGTTGTATATTTGGTGCCATAGTAAATAAATAGCATCAGCATATATGTTTATTACATTAAGGAACAGAACTCATGAAAGACAATCCTATTTTTTCATACACTTATACTTAAACATTAATATTTTCATTTATATCAGCACAATTACTGAGCACAAATTTATAGAAATTAACCCTTTTCAAATAAGATATATATTCTATGTACTTTTTAAAGTTAAAAGTCATATATTTATTTTTTCTTTAGTTTGGCACAGAAATTTCATGAAATTTTGTTTGTTTGGTTGGTTGGATTTTTTCTCTAGAATCAGAGAGAAATGGTCATGAACTTCAGTTGTGCAAGATGACTGAATCCTAATACATATTTAAAACAGGTAACTTCAAGTTATTAACACTTTATTATAATCTTACAAGATGAGAAATTATCTTATGAGGACAGTCTATTAAATGCTTTTGTAACATTAAATCATTTTATCTTCCCACAAAAGAAAATAATTGTTTTAATAAATGGCAAAATGTATGTATATGTATAAATATAAAACAAAAACACATACATATATAAATGTACATACATACATATATAAAATTACATAGATAGACAGATATATTTACTGAAAGAGATAAGAATTAATTTTCAGATTTAAAACATTTTAGGTCAGGGAAACACTCAGTTATCCTAGAGTAATTCCAGTACTGTAGCATTATGGTGGTGTATGTAAACTTTAATGTTTCAAGACTACTGCCTTTGTGAAAGTATTGCATTATTTCCTTGCTAACTGTAATTTTTTGAGGAATTAGATAGTTTTCCATTACTCAGTTTCTGATGAGACAAATGGAAAATGCATATAACTCACAAAATTATGAACTATAAATGAATCAATATGTTTAAAAGGTTTTGTCTTTTATATGAAGTGTTGAGTGTCAGCTGAAGTTTAATTATTTTTGTTACGATATTCTGATATGATATGCCCTGAATGACCCCACCATTGCTTTACAGACTGACGTTTGCATGTATGCTGAGTCTTTCGTTTCATATAGGGGTTTCAGTTTATAAAAACATGTCAAAAACTTTTAGACATGAGTGTATTAAGAGCTTTTGGAGTGAATAATCTCTAAAAAACCTTTTCACATTATTTCCAAGACCATAGCTGTTGTTGCTCTCTTCTTTTTTCTCTCCCCTTACTCCTGTATCAGAAGTGTTCCATCATGTCAATAAAATCCCTAAGATAGAGTCTTCATAATAAAAGAGATATGCTCCTGATCACAGGTTTGGGTTTCAGTAACTGGCAATAGTTGCTGATTGGCTCCAGTGAAGATAGTCTTGGTTTCCTTACATAGTGATAACATCAGAATGGGGATGCAGGAAAAATAAAAGAAGGTACGACAGGATGCGAAAACAGAGCACTTGGAGTGGGACAAATATTGCTTTTTTTTTGTAATAAACCGCTTGCAAGAACTAATCAGATCTCATAAAAGTACATTATTTTGCAGTGTGGGGATGTTCTCAATGTTCCAGCTACTGATTCTCCCTCTTGAAGTGTCCATCATGATCCCCACTGGTGGACTGACTGCCTTATAACACAAATGCTCTGGAAGAATAAGTCTTGTCCAAATGAATGTCACTTGTCTTTAAAATGAGAACTGAGAACTCAAGATTCTACAATGTATGTCTCACTGAAAGTTGAACAATAACCCACATGATGCAGAGTTTTCTTTAAATATGTCATATTCTAATAGACACAGTGAACAATAGTGAAGAAGACATAGAATATTTTCAATAATGAAAAAATAATTTTACCTTACTACTGATATAATAAGCTAAAGTAAAAATGAATGAGAGTATTATAACAAGAATGTGTGTTAAAGCTTCTATGAGAGCCATATTGAGAAACTCCTTGCCTAATTTTGGTTACAATCCTGTTCTCTGGTACAACTCAGTGAGTTAGCCTTACCCTTACCCATGTATACACGTACAATATCCACCATCGCCAGACCTGACACAGGTTATACACGCCCTGTGTGCTAATCCAGTCTGGTGAGCACCATCTATGTTCATCTTAAACTCAAAATTTGACCCTAGACTCAATTCTTTGTGATTGTGTGGCCCGTTCTGGGACGCCCTACCTTTATCATTTGCAAAATCCTAGCTTGGCCATTGTCTTACTTTATTTTAGCCAACCAACCATAAGTTATCCTGAACTTAAATAGATGTCATCCTAACCTAACTTCATATCTATCCTGCTTCATATACCCAGTACAATGGCCCAGACTGGCAACTCCACCTACACTCCTCCTGGCTTCCAAGCTTGGCTCAGATTTTACAGTTTGTACTCTCCTACAAACTGTAAGTTGGGTCCTTCTTGACTCTATCCCAACTAAACAATACCCAAACTCCATCTATGTGTACTGCATGCTAATAAAGTCTGATGAGTTCCTAGACAAAGCTATCCTACATCATTTTAATATAGTTTTTGTTTAGCGCTGAATGGGATTCATTACTCTTCTACCAGCTCCTTATTTCTCACCTGAATCAACCAAGCTTGAGCAACAAGAAACACAGACCAAATTTCTACTCAAGAGAGAGGGCCTTGAATCTCACACTAGGCACATGACCAGTGAAAGAAGTCCACATGTGCGGATCTTATAGCGAAAGCACAAACATTGTGAAGGGCCAAGACAGGCTAGCCTTCCACAAATACACTAGTAATATATAAATGTCCTCCCATGGAAATTTGACAACAGAAGCTTCTATAGACCAAGTTATGACTAGATCCACATACTTTTTACTTAGCTCATGCTCTTAAAAATTTTATAACTGCCTGGCGGTGATGGCACACCCCTTTAATGACTGCACTGAAGAGTCATATACAGGTGGTACTCTGTGAGTTCGATGCTAGTCTGGCATACTGAATGATTTCCAGGATAGCCAGGAAACTTTTTCTCTAAAATAATTTAACCATTTCTAACACAGTCATAGCAATATTCTAATCATATAAGAAATTTTTGACTAGAAGAAGAATAACGCTGCTGGTAAAGTATTTAATTCATTCTCAAGCATGAATACCAAAGTTTCATTCTTAGGACACATATTAAATAAATAAATAGACAACAATAAAAGAAATTCCAAGCAAAATAACATTAGTTTATAATTTCAACATTGAGTAAAATTTCCAAGAGGCTCAGGGTTTGCTACCTGTTGCTTTTTTGGTGGTTACATGGTTTTCCTTGACTCTGCTTTTTTCTCCTTCTATCTCTGCTCAAATTTTCCACCTTGCTATATTCTGCCCTGCCATAGTCCATAGCAGCTTCTTTATTAAGCAATGGTAATAAAACATATTTTTAGCCTACAGACTGAAATCCCACATCAGAGACAAAGACTCATGTGTATGTGGGACTTGCTAGCCTACCTTTGAATTCCAAATAAAGGAGAGATCCTGTATGAAGTAGATGGACTCTATTCTTAAGGATGATTGTAAGAATATCTTCTGTATTCCAAACACACATGTATATATGAACACAAGGATGTTCATATAGCCATCACTCATGTGAACACATATATGCACACATAAATATGCATGTATAGAATTTTAATGAAAAAAGAAAGAAAATAAATAACCATGATCAAAACAAGAAAGGAAATAGTAAAGATAACAATACAGCAGAGAGTAAGATGAGAAATCTGTGAAAAAGATTGAAAACTCTCTTATGCAATTAACAAAAGAAATATATTTCATCTCTTTAGTATGAACAGAGAGAACTTTAAGATTGTTCATTCTCTGGTACTGAAAAAGACAATTTATTTAGTCTACTAAATTTGAAAGTTTTTGAAAGATTCTGATATATCCCAGACCTGCCTTAAATGTGCTATATAGTTGAGGATTATCATAAACTTTTGATTATCTTGTATCTGATTAAATAGAGCTGTATTTTTTAAACTATACACACGTCAGCAAGCCAAGTTTATATGGTACTGGGATCAAACACAGATTTCTGCATGACTGGCAGGCATTCTACCAAGTGTGCTATATCATTAGCAAAGCAGTTTAATATATATATATATTATATATATTAATATATATTAGTTTTCTAATTTCTGTTGATTTTTTCATTATGAGCTCCAGTTTTATGCTTATTATTATATTTTATAGTTAAAGACGCAGGAGTAAGTGATAGAAATGGGGCATTGTTGCATTATAGAAATGAAAATAAACATGAAACAAAATATAGAAAAATTGTAAGTGTAAACTATTCTGTTATTTTAATTTGATTATTAGCTATA
Source organism: Ondatra zibethicus (assembly GCA_004026605.1). NCBI lineage: Eukaryota > Metazoa > Chordata > Mammalia > Rodentia > Cricetidae > Ondatra > Ondatra zibethicus. The sequence continues at coordinate 12,597 of PVIU01031015.1, forward strand.
GTCTATTTTCATATATATTAGTCTTTTTTAAATTTCACTTACTTTGAGATTTGCAGAGACCATTTCACATGTTCTGTGACTGTGTGTGAAATAACAGTACATCTACACATCTGATATTTTGTTATTTTCATTTATGATACAGCAAAATTATTAAAACTCTTAAAACTACTTGAAATAAATTTATGGTTACACTCTTTATCTCGATCATGTCCAAGTAGCTTTACCCAAAATGAACAACATTAGATAGTTTTAATGAAATTCTTCATCTCTCAAACATTTCTATCTTATATTCACTTGATTATTACTGATGTTATCTTGCTTTTTATTTATAGTTTAAAGCAGCATGATTATCTAGGCAACTTTGTTAAGAATATATAGGCTGGCTACTTTTAATTCATGGGATGGTAGTATTGCAGGGCGGAAAGTTTTGCTTACCAGATGATAGGAGAGGGAGTTAATTTTTCCTCTAATTTAGACAGTTGAGTGTGGAAAGGCTGCTCCTAACATGGAAGAAAGCTGTGTATGTGTGAGGCTCTGCAGAGTGGTTTATTCATCAAGCTGAAGTTTTTGATGAGGGCAATAAATAAATCTCTTCCCTTCTCATCTTCAGAGGATAGCTGTGGTGCTTTGGGAAATGCCTTCAGTAATTGTTTCCAAAAGTTTCTGCTTCAACCAGCACCTTGAATATTAGTGCCTGTGGAACTTAGGCAATTACCAACCATCATATGAAATTTCTATCATTTTTCACAGAAAGAACAGAAATAAATATACACGTATAGCTGATTTCGTCAAGCTGACATTTGACAGGCAGGTGGAAATGAAATGAGCATGAGTTGTATTCAAATTATGAAAACCTTTAGAACCATGGGAATGGGAAAGCTTCATAAACATTGATTTCTCACATTTTTTTTCTTTAAAACTATATTTATCATTTAGAAATAGCAACAGGTAGGTTCCTAGTGAAGGTTGGATTTTCTATTGGCATATGAGTGCAATGTGAGCCTGAGATTCCCTGGGTACCTTACTTTGTCTGATATGCTCAAAAGACCTTTGGTTCCAAAGTCAAAGGATAAAATCGATGTTTAATTTGTTTAATGAAATTCCCCATCCCTTGTTTCTCTAGAAACATGCAAAATGTACATACACTGAAGAACTTGGAAGATGATAAATGAATATGAGTGCTTATGTATATTTATCATTCTGGAACCTCACTCAGTATCATATATTCCAGTTTCACATATGTATCTACAAATTTCTAGGGTCAATTTTCATTTGAATGAATATTATATATATAATATGCATTATATAGACATATATTTATATACATAGACATATATATTTACACATATATATTCACATTTTCATTTCAATTCATTGATTAATACACATCTGACAGCTTACATTTCCTAGCTACTGTGACTAGAGATGGAATGATATGGTCCAGAAAGTATCTCTGTAATAAAAAATTGCATTCTTTAAGCATAGACCAATGTACTTACACTAGACATTCAATATATACACATGATAGTATGTATCCCATAATATCAAAGGGAGTGCCATTATTAGGAGTAGTGGCTTTGCTGGAGTAGGTATGGTCTTGTTGAAGGAAGTGTGTCACTGTGAGGGCAGGTTTTGAGATTTCCTATGCTCAAAATACTGCCCAGTCAGTGAGTCAGTCAACTTCCTGTTGCCTGCAAAATATCTGACTTTCATCTACTCCAGTGCTACCATTACATCTCCGTGCACACTGCCTTGCTAATGGACTGAATCTCTGAAGATCTAGGTGAGTCACACCAGTTAAACGTTTTCTTTATAAAAGTTGCCGTGGACCTGACATCTGTTCACAGCAATAAAAATCCCTAACTAAAACAGGTTAGTATAACTGGGTCATATGGTAAATCTATTTCTTGTTTTGTTATGTTTTCTGTTTGTTTGTTTGGTTTCATGAATCCCATGGTTTTCATAATGGTTGCAATAATGAATGAGAATGTAACTTTCTCCAATCATTTGATCTCATTTGTTGTCAGTTTATTTCTTAATTATGCTCATTTTGATGGGTGTGACATGAAATCTTAAAGTAGTTTTAAATTTAATTAACATGATTTCTAAGAAACACCTGACTTCTCTATGGAAACCGTGAAAGCTAGAAGGTCTGGGATAGATGTGCTGCAGAAACTAAGAGACCATGGATGCAAGCCCAGACTACTATACCCAGCAAAGCTTTCTTTTACCATCGATGGAGAAAACAAGATATTCCAGGATAAAAACAAATTTAAGCAATATGTAGCCACGAACCCAGACTTACAGAAAGTACTAGAAGGTAAACCACAACTAAGGAAGTCAAACGACACCCATAATAACACAGTCAGCTAACAACCCTACACCACCTCAACTCAAAGAAGGGAGACACACAAACCCTACCACAAAAAAGAAATTAACCGATATTAACAACCACTGGTCATTAATAATGCTTAATATCAACGGACTCAACTCACCTATAAAAAGACACAGGTTAAGAGAATGGATACAAAAACAGGATCCAACATTCTGCTGTTTACAAGAAACACACCTCAAACACAAAGACAGACATTATCTCAGAGTAAAGGGTTAGGAAAAGGTTTTTCAATCAAACGGCCCTAAGAAACAAGCAGGTGTGGCTATACTTATATCTAACAAAATCGACTTCAAACTAAAATCAATCAGAAGAGACGGAGATGGACACTTCATACTCATAACAGGAAAGATTCATCAAGATGAAGTCTCAATCCTGAA
>PVIU01031016.1:0-15373 GCA_004026605.1 Ondatra zibethicus
GAAGAAAGGAAAAAAAAATTTTTTTTTATCTTTAATTATGTTCTTGAATGGAAAAAATAAAACAAAACAATGTATGGAAAAAAAAAAAAAGAAAGTTCGCTTTGCAGATTTGGAGGTTATTTCCCTACTCTTTAACAGTCAATACTTTATCTGATCAACATGACTATGAGTTCAGTATAGCTCAAATGAATTAATTAAAGGAGCATTTATAGATATCCCTGTGGATTCCAGTTTAAGGTTTTCTTAAAGTTGCCCCACACCTAGTAGTAATAATTGGCATAATTCGTAGACCTCGAGGTTTTTAGAACACTAGGTTGTTTCCTCACGACAGTTGGAAGCTATTTTATGACCGGTAGGTAATCAAACTGAAAGGCACACAGGTAGGGAAAAAAGAGAGGTTGTAGCAAAGAGGAAGAAAAACAAAACAGTTCTTCAAAGGGCTTACCAGGATCACATTTTGGTATATTTTTATTAAGTAAATATTAAGTAAATATGCATATAGCCCTTCTTTAGCAGAAATGTATATTACCGCCAAGTTTTGTCTCTTGGCAATGTTTAGATGCCTTGCTAGTGTTGAGAGGTAATGCCACCAGGGAACACGCACAGACACCCTTAAAACCCAATAGAAAGCCTATATTGCCAGCCAGCAGCTGCACAGGGACTTGCCCAAGTCATGAAGCCCCAAGCCCCAGTGTCCTTTTTCTTTTATGCACAAACCGTCACATCCTAGTTGACACACTTTGGTTACCAAGAACAATCAGCAAGAAGCCCAAAGGCAAGGTTGATACACTTAGGGACTTTACTGGGTTCTGAAACTGTGGACTAGATCTTTGGTGGATTTGGTCTCTGTTCCTGTTTTGGCAGGTGTAGGGGCCTGGCTGCTGGGTTCTAAGGTCAGAACGGTGCTTTCAACATGGCGTCAGTTGTGCTGATGTTGGGAACCTGTTACAATAGTCACAAATCAACAGCTTCCTATTTTATTTTTAACAACTGCAACATACAATCCTTGTTATGTGACCATACCTTAGCCTGCTTATCAGTTGTTCGTTTTCAGTTCAGAACCACACCCTGTGGTCCTGGGCCCTTCTTTGTTCTAGACTTTACCTCTTGCCTGTTGATGGACACTCTTCTTCTCAAACAGGGAGAAAACATCACCTAATAACACTCCTTTATTTCACTGTATTTGTTATTTGTTTAAATATTTTAAAATAATTTTAAAGCACTTCAAATAATGTAGAGAGTAATTCACAAACACACATGTACTTATTTTCAGGTTGAATGATACTAATATTTTTCCATATTTGTTTAAGATTGTGTTGTAGTTTAGTGTGTAAGGCAGGACAAATAACACCTGAGATGTGAAATTATGCATTAACTAATGAATAACTGCCCTGTTGGGATCTGACCATGCATTGTTACAGGAGCTGGTGTGTGTGATGTTGAGGCTCAAACTTGGTAGGGCAGGCTGTAGGGAATGGAGGAGATGGTCAGAAGCCTATCAGGACTGACTGGAGTCTGCGCCATTCTCACTGCCTGCCTTCTCAATGAAAAAGATGCCTCTGATCATAGACTTAAACATTGCCTGGCCAAGAATTCAGAGCAGGTAAAGGCAGATCCGGACGAAGGAGTGCTTGCAGGCCCGGCTGCTGTGCTGGTTGAATAGAACCAGCTAATGTATGGCAGTGAACGTGAAACACAAAAGCACCCACCCCAACATTTTGAGCACAAAACCAAAAATAGCTGCCCTCCACATCCACACCTCCTCCTTAGATCTTGCTTGTAATAATTCTTTGAGGTCATCTTAGACAAGAACATCCTCGACAGCACTTGACTTTGTGATACTGTATGTATCTTTCGAGTTCCATCTGTCAAATGACAGCTGTATTGATAACAAAATGTACTTTTATGTTGATTTACTTGCAAAAAAATTTGAATTGAGGGCTGGTAAGTTAGCTCAGCTAGGTAAGGTGCCTAGTACCAAGCCTGAAGCCCCAAGTTCAATTCCCTGGACCCACACGGTAGAAGAAAAGAACCAAATCGTCTTACAACTTGTCCTCTGACCTCCATACTCACACTGTCCCGCAAAATAAATACAAATGGGATAAAATTGTAGAAATTGACTTGATTTAGAGGAAACTCACGAATATAAGCACATAGAAAAGAGACCTAGGGCACTTGCAGGAACATCACATGACGGAGTCTGGAAGAAACTTGAGTTAGCTCTAGGATGTTTTCCTGGACGCCTAAGCAGTATTCTCTTAGCTCTCCCTCCTCTGATTGGCCTAGTGCTTTTGCCAAGGATTCCTTCCCCCAAGCTTTAACTCACCCTGTAGCAGTCCAATCCTTATACACTACGGCATACACTTTCCCTGACCACCCTCATTTGACTTGAATGAGAGAAATAGGTACCGAGAAGAGAATTTCCCCAGAATCTTAGTAAATAGTAGGATAAAAACCGAGATGCCGGAACCAGTTTTGTTGGCTTGTTTTTATTGTTTTAATCTATTTGTTTTTGTGCTTATTTATCAGACAAGGTCTCAGTATGTAGCCTTGGCTGACCTTGAACTCACAGAGATCCTCCTGCCTCTGCCCCACAAAATGTTGTGATTAAAGGCATGTGCCATCATGCCTGGCCCAGATCAATGGGTTTGATTACTTTTCTGCCATACCATTCTGTAAGGAATTAGTTTGAACATACATATGTGTGCTGTTCTAACAGTGATACACAGGGTGTTTAGAGGGATATAGATGGGCATGAATGTTACTTTCTTTTCTTTTTTCTTTTTACTTTTTCTTTTTGGGGGGGGGGTTGAGACAGGGTTTCTCTGTAGCTTTGGAGCCTGTCCTGGAACTAGCTCTTGTAGACCAGGCTGGCCTCAAACTCACAAGAGATCCGCCTGCCTCTGCCTCCCGAGTGCTAGGATTAAAGGCGTGTGCCACCACCACCCAGCTAATGTTACTTTCTTTACAGGTCTTTAAAAAGTTAGAGTTAACTCTTACCTATACACATAGTCATGCAGAACACGGATTCCCCAGTAAGTAAAGCACCGAGCCATTGACAGTAAGGGAGGAGACTGGACTTTACTGCAGCCTTCAGAAGGATGAAGCTTAGATTTAGAGAGAAATTTGAAGGTCATATTAAACGGAAAAACACCATTGTAGAAGTGGAGAATACCTCATACCTGTGCTGCAGTGTGTATCGGATGGGGCTGGAGTAGTGGCTCAAAAGTTAGGAGCCCTCGCTGTTCTTCCAGGGGAGAGTTGTGTATGTCACTCTGGGAGAGGTACAGGCAGGCTGCTTGGGAGTTAGTTAAAGCTTAGGGAGAGGAATTCTTGGAACAAGCAATAGTCCAGTCAGAGGAGGGTAAGCAAATAGCACACTTCTTAGCAATCCTTGAAAATATCCTCGAATAAACTCAGTTTCTTCCAAACTCTGTCATGTGATGTCCCTGCCAGTGCTAGACCTGAGTTTGCTTCTCAGCACCCATATCAGACAGCTCACAACTACCTGTAACCAGTTTCAAGGACCCTCTTCTGGTCTCCACTGACACCTACACACATACACACACACAAACACACATGCACATGCACACACACCACGTAGCATACATTCACAAAGATGCATGCATACATACACTCCATTAAAACAAACAAATAACCAAGTGACACAGAGTCTATTTTTGGAGCTGGTAAGAGACAGTTTGTCTTTGCCCTGACCAGGCAGTCTCTGCTGATTAAAGTCTGGGAAGTCCTGGGTCACACTGCTGTCATAGTACTATACTACTTTGCTGTTCAGAAGAGAAGCATCCCATTGGACCCTCCAGAGTGGAGAGGCTAGTTAGATAGGAGTGCATGGGCAAAGACATACCATTAAGATCCAGTTGTCCTTCAAGCAGTCGTGAAGTTTAGAGAGCGTTACTGTGGCTAAGCCTCAGGCTCAGGTTAAGACCTGTGTGCCCTCACAGCACATGGTAAGTCACGCCTGGGGAGTGAGTAGGCCAATGCAGACCACTTGTATGGGGGCTAGTTAGCAAGTGGGTTATAGGAAGATAATCCTGCACCCATTGATTTGATCAGAGGAGTTTGCTGAGGAGTTCCGGGAATCTGAGCTGGTGATGGAGTGTAAGTGGATGAGAGGAGAGAGGGGGAGCACCATTGATTTAGGATGTGTGCATTCCACATTTTAAACCTCTCAAATAGATCCCCCTCAGCCAGCCACTCAGTCAGTAGCTAATAGTGCTCTCTGCTCCAGACACCAGGCATGTGGTCTTGCTTTCACAAGTAGGGGCTTATCCACACAGTGCTTCTGGTTGACCAGTTAAACAACTGAGTCCTAAGTGCATAAAACGCCAGCAATAAAATCAACTTTGATTTTTGTCCTTTCTGCTCCCCTGAAAAGGATCTGCCCCTAAAGTTAGGTGAAGCCATTCTCCTCTTGGTTTTGTGGTTAGAGGAACCCTTGAATGGTTTTTAATTGCCCTGTCTCTTGTTTTGACTCACAAAGTAAATGTCAGACATAACTATGACTTCACAGTCTAGGCTTGGGATGGTTTCCTGAGAAATATTATGAAAGCCCATAATGGTGTTGCTACAAAATTACTTTAGAAACCTTCACTTTCAGAAACTTAAATTTTCAATGCCCTTGAGTCACTTTTGTAATTGTTGCACTAGGGCAAGGGGCAGGATGGGAGGGATCCGGCCATCGGCAGCACTCGCTCTTCCCTGGGGCTGAAGCCAGAGGAGATAATGATTTATGTGAGATGTTGTTCGTCCCACACGGAAGGAGAATAGATGGCGGATTCTTTACTGTGGCTTTAAAGCACCTTCGCTGATAGGTGTGATTTCATTAGACAAAAATGTGGGTGAGTGTGCACATGGTAGTGGCCGAGTGATGGTAAAGAACCAGAGACGGCTTTTGTTCTCCGAGGGGGGAGGCAGAGTCAGATGTGTGAACTGTGGGAAACTGTCACAGTCAAAAATGGCAAACCGAGGAAAGGCACCCCCACGTTCCGTGTGGGGGTGCATCTCAGGGCAGCTTATGTCACCTTTGACTTCCTATGACCATGTAACCCCAGGATGTACCGCAGTATGGAAGACCAACATTAATGTAACTGTGGATTTTGGGCTTCACCTCGCTGACCTAATCTCATGGTGCTCTTGTATAATGTCTATCACATAGCATGGCTGTTACCTGCCTGCTGTGTCTCCCTGGTGAGTAACAAAACCAAGCATGACCATTGGCTGGCACTGTGTAGAAGAGTTGCATAGATTTTTAGCCTCTCTGTTAACATACGATGATGAACCCATGTATTAAGGACCTTGAACATATATGACTGCTTGTATGCATGCACACTCATGCTTGTTCATAAAAGTGGTCAAGAAGACATTGTGAGAGGTGGGAGGAGGGCAGAGAGGATGAGAAAGATAAAAGTGCTTATTCTGCTTACAGACAGCTAGGAATGAAGTGGGGTCACACTGCTTCAGACATGCTGATTAGCTGGTTTCCATTGTTCCATATAAATAAAGCAATATAATAGCACCCCTTCATTTTGAACCACTTTCCCCAAATTTTAGTATATACCCTGAACAGTGACCTTCATAATGAGGCACACCTCAGATGAGAGAACCCTTTAGAGCATTTTCTCTTTTCTCTAGACTATTGCTTATCCTAGAACAATCCAGATAAAAATATTATGCGCTAATATATACTCAGCAGAGCCCTATCCTAGGAATGGGACATTGCCAGCATCATAAAGGCATGTGCTGGTGTCCTTCTTGGTCACTTATTCATCCTTCTGTTGAATATGGGGACCCTGGATTATTTACTTTGGAGGCCAAAAGGTGAATCAGACAAAACAAATGTGCGTGAGCATAGCTTCTGGGCCACTGGAGAGGAAGCTGAGTTGGTGAGGAAGCCAGTAAATGAGGCCAACTTTCAGAGGATAGGAAGCATTTTGACATTGCTGACAGGAGATGGTGCCTCCAGGGAGAGGAGCGAAATCCACAGATGTAGAAGGGGGCACAGTAGAGAGGGAACGTGGCTAGTTTGTTTTGCCTGATGAAAGGCTGTGCTTTGAGTCATCTCCTATGTTCCCTTGGCCCATGTTTTTCATTTCTTTATACCCATCAATTAGATTTCAGCAGATTGTAATCAGAGGGGCAGTCACTAAATGGATGAAAGTGGCTTTGTAATTATAGCTACTACTAGATGTGTAATCTATTTGTTCTTGTGATTATTAAGGTTTTTATTTTTATAAGCTGATTGCCTCCTCTTCTAAAATGTCCTTAATAGTATGCAAATAAGGTCCAGGAAGCATGGAAGCCTAGGAACATATTTTCCTTTGCATCTCATAATAATCTCATAATAATCTCTTGGTAGCTTTGCCCTTCTCCCAAAACGTCCACTCAAAATAGTTTGGGACTGCTTTATGTCCCCTCAGCCTTACCAAAAGGGGAAGAGTCTTAACCCTGGTTTTGCATTAGCTTCTAAGAAGCACAAAATGTCATGACTCCTTTTCTCTTCTGGACTAATTCCATCGTTTACCACTGATAAATGACTCCACTGTGGGTTCTTCTGTTTGTCTACTGAGCGGAACATGCCCCTGACGAACAGGGTGCAAAGAGCCCCCAGCTAGAGTTCTTGGTGAACTGAACAGGAATCTTCATGTGCTTCGGTAGCTCTTACAGTGAGTTGGCTCATGGCTGTACACTGATACACTGATAGGAATCACATACTTTGTATTTTTTAGACACTCTGTTTAATAGTATTTGAAGACCAAGTTCAAACTTATCAGGGATTTTTTTTTCATTTTCTTTCTTTCTTTCTTTTTTTTTTTTTTTGGTTTTTCAAGGTTTCTCTTTAACTTTGGGCCCTATCCTGGAACTCACTCTATAGACCGGGCTGGCCTCTAACTCACAGAGATCTGCCTGTCTCTGCCTTCCAAGTGCTGGGATTAAAGGTGTGTGCCACCACTGCCCAGCTTTGGGGGATCTTATTTTCTTAAACTAAGATTGTGGTAATTTGCACACTAATTGTGTATTTTCTTAGTGAATTTTAAATCTGAAATAACCATCTAACAGTGAGAGCTAACATAAACAGATATCCATATCAGTAAAGTCTGAGAGGCCTTAACACCCCATAAACCCAAATGCAAGAAGTCCCCAGATCTACAGCAATTGGCGGATGGCTTATGTATTCAATAAATATTTCTTAAATGAATTGGTGCTTTATTTTTTTTGTTAGTGGACAGTTATGGTTAGATTAAACCAAGATTAAGTACAGCTACAAGCTGTAATCTGAATATGCCTGAGATTCTGAATCCTTCTACGTGTTATGAGTTGTATGTCACATTTTAAAACAATGTCCTGTTATGATCCAAAGCCAAGAACTCCAAGTAAGTGATTATTTGAGTTGAAAACACTGTGCTGAGAAGGAAATAACTGGAATATCAGTCTTTTAACCCAGAGCTAGTAATGCAGCATCACACAGAGCCTGCAGTATCAGACACATCCCAGACATGGAAGGAAAACTGACTGAAGAAAGACGAAGTGCTCCCCAGTGGACTGCTGATGGCCCTCTCATGGCATGGGATGCTGCTTCTTCATGCTTTTCTTCCTGGCTTCTTCTGTAGCCCATCTCTAGCTAACACAAAACAAAACGCAGAAGCAAGACACCCCTCTTTCCTCCTCTTCTCTCTCTTCCTCCTCTCTTCTTCTTTCTCTTCCTCCTTATCTTCTTCAGTTACTTATTTTCACTTTATGTGTGTGCATGTTTTGCCTGCATGTATTTTTGTATACCACATGCATGTCTGGTACCTGTAGAAGTCAGAAAGGAGCATAGGATTCCCTGGAACTGGGGTTGTGGATGTTTCTGAACTGTCCTGTGGGTGCTGGGAATGATATCTGGGTCCTCTGGAAGAAGACCTAGCACTCTTAACTGCTAAGTCATCTCTCCAGTCTTTTCCCCCTCTTCCTCTGTCTTCTTCCTTCTCTTCTCTGTCTGTCTAAGGTAGGGTATCATGTATTTTAAGCTTTCTTGAACTCACTGTGTAACTGAGGATGAGCTCGGACTTTGGATCCTTCTGCTTCTACCTCCTAAATTCTGAAATACAGAAGGGATGTATCAGGCATGGTTTATGCAGTGGTAGGCAAGCACTCTACCAGCTAAGCTACATCACTAGCCCAATCTCTGTATCTTTCAAGGTTTGCAGGCTTTCCAAGTTTTTCACACAAATGCCCACGTCTGCAGCATTGGATTCTATGTGTTTACTTTCAGCTCTATGTGGCCACAGAAGCCATCCTCATTGCACTGATTGGAGCTACACCGTCTTATCACTGGGACATGGCCGAACTCCTGCCCAACCAGAGCCACAGCAATCAGTCGGAGGGCAAAGAACAGGCCTTTGGGGACTGGCTCCTGACCGCCAATGGCAGTGAGATCCATAAGCACGTACATTTCAGCAGCAGCTTCACCTCTATCGCCTCCGAGGTAAGCAGGCCACCAGCAGGCCGCCACACTAGCCAGGCGACATGGGGATAAGTTCCGAAGAAGCTTCTTTTGACTGTAGAATCCTTTTAAAGGTCAATTAAAACTGTGTCTCTCTTACTACAAAGCAGAGTAAAGCAGGAGGACTGCAAGTGACCTAGCTGTACCTCCCAGAACCTGTGTTTCAGTCCCATGCTGTATGTAGACACAGACACCTTGACCGCACAAGATAAAGTGCAGATGGCTCCCCGGGTATATGCAGGAAACCCTGCTCTGGGGGACCACTGCTGACCAAGAGACTCTGGTGCAGCATAGCCAACCAGAGACGAAGCAGTTGAGAGCAGTCTGCTGAGGGTAGCCTTAAGAAATCCTGCTTTGATCTTTGTGTCTCCATGGCCCAGTAGCAACTGGTAGCCACCCCACCACTAGCCTCTTGAAAAGACAAGTAGCATCGCTGATTGTTTACTATAGAGCAGGCATTGTGACAATTTATAGGTTTGTCTTATTTACTCAGAGTAATTCTATGGGGTGGGCCGTTTTCTCCGTTTGGCAGATAGAGACACCAAGACTGAGGTCAGGCTTGAATCATAAGGACAGTGCTAGTATTTAAATGTAGATTTGTGCTGAGGGGCCAGTGTTCTTCATTCTGTTTCCAAGAAAGAACATGCAGTCTGCATCCAGACTGGGTGCACATGGCTTAAGTTCTTTTCGACTGGTAACAGCAGCCAAATATTTTTTCTACTTACCTGAGAATAATTTCAAACTGACAGAGCCGAAAATGTAGTTCAATAGTAATACGCTTGCCTGTCATATGTGAAGCCCTAGGTTCTATTTTTAGAACTCTTCTCTTCTTGGGGGAGATTCAGGAAGACATAACAGGCGTCTTCTCTTCTGCCTAACATTTTCAGCATGGAATTGTTTATTTTTCCCAAAGACTTACTCTGTGTCTGCCCTATGTACGCTGTCTCCTCATCCAGAGTGCGTGAGCCTCACGTGAGCTGTCAGGGCTGCTTCTGCCTGGCACCTCCGAGGTCTGTCAGGGTTGTTTGAATTGGTTGGTAGAGGTGGCTTCCAGCCTCCCTGTTGTTCCGCAAACCATCATTGAGCCAAGAACTGGCAACAGAGCAGATTAATGCTTGGTGAACAAGGCTGGGAGCATGGCTGGGAGCACAGGCGGATGGCATGCTGGCCACTTACAGGTCTGTGCTTTACATTGGGTTCATCTTAGTTGCAGTTGAAATGCAGCTCCAAGGCAACCCCCACTCCACTTCTTAGCACTGATTCATTTTCGGTTCCCCCTCCACTTTCCAATTGTTTCCACAGTCTTCATTTTGGCAGTATTGCAACAGTCTGTGGTGTATGCATAGTCCAAGACATGGCTCTTGTTGAAGTGATTTAGTCTAAAAATCAAAGTTTAAAAGCAAGGTCTTGGACCAGCATGATAATGACTCAGAGGGTAAAGGCACTTGTTGCTTAGCCTGATGGCCTGAGTCTGATACCTGAACCCACATGATAGAATGAGAAAAGCAACTCCTGCAAACTGTCCTCTGACTTTGACAAATGCAGTGTGGCATACAGGTCCCCCACCCCACTAAATAAATGCAAATAAAATAAAATAAAATAAAATAAAATAAGAACTTTCATTTGCCTGTGTGGAGAGATACCAAGATAGTGTTTATAGAACTCTACAGTCTAGGATATTGTGTTAAAACCCACAGGTTATACTTCTACAAACATTTTATTGTACTTGATCTTGAAGGAACTGTTTTATGGAGGGTTTGCAAAGGGTGAATAAAGGGTTATATGATTAACACGGTATTTGATTTTTTAAAAATCCTCTCATCCATGAGTCTTGACTATTCTCAAATGAGCTAATAGCCATTGGGGTGGATTTATGTAGCAGATTGCTGTCTGCTGTATTCAAATTATTCCCTGAGCTCTGAATCCTACAGAAAACACCAAATATCATGGAGACACACAATTATCATGCTTAATTAATGTTTGCAACCAAAAAGCGCAAGGTTGGAATCTTTAATATCATTGTGGATATTGAAGAGCTGAAGTTGACTGACTATTATCTTGAGATTAATATATTTTTCCTCAAGCAGGACCCTGGGGTCAAAAGACAGAGTATTAAAACTATTTGAAAAATTCGCTGCAATTAATTGCTGCAGGGGCTAATTTTTTTTTAATGTCTTGCTTCCTTACGCCTGTGCTACTGATTGTTATCGCCTGCACACTTCACCCATTAAGTGGTAATTCAGAGTGACAAGTACATGGAAATGAAGCGAGTTAGTTAATCACCATGAAACTGCTCTGGAAATGCCCTGTCCAAGTACTCTCCAGTCGCGGGAGCGCTCACTGCCTGATTGGCTCCCTGAGGGAGGCTCCCTGCACAAAGCCATTTGTGATTTTTTTTTTTATGGAGAAGACAAGGGCAAAGGGTTGGTAATGATGTTTGTGTGGACTTGTTATCAGTACTCGCTCAAGGTCCTGTAGAGCCCTCAAGGTCATTCTTTGGGGTGTTAGGGAGCTGCTGTTCGTTCCAGCAGTGTAGTCTTGAGATACCCACAAAATAGGAGTCTGGCCTGCAGAAGTGGTCGCTGTGGTTTGGTTTTTTTCCCAAAGTGTGACTTCAAGTCGCAGGGAGCTGGATCAGTGGGCATGGGCCAGTCTTGTTTACCCTTGTTTAGGTGGCCTGCCATAGCAGCCAGGGACGTAGTAGCTACCTTTGTCTTCCTTTGCATTTTGACCTGGTGGGCTGAACAGCCATGGCTCTGCCCCCATTTCTTGGAATGCTGAAGTGGTACTTGTGAAATATACTGGGTCCCAGCACAATCCACCAGAGATTGTGGAGTCATTGCTTGTTGCATGCTCATGGGCGTTGTTCTTAGTAGAAATCCTTGTTCGCTAATGAACAGGCTTTCATGAGCTAACTTAAAACACAGTGTTCTTTAGATGTCAGATTGGCTGTTGAAAGGATAGCCCCTCGAATTCCAAATGTCCCCGATACTTCGTTTGATGAGAATGCCACTCAGAGGCTCTGAAGTAAAGATAGTCAGGTAGTCTTTGGGTACTCATAAACTCTAGTGTAAGGCTTGAAGTAATGACACCACAGTGCTGTCGATGTGAGGCCGGGGAGCACAGGTTGGAATCCCAGCGTCAGAGGGCAGAGGCAGGAGGAGCACTGCCGGTTCAAGGTCAGCCAGAAACAAGAATCTGCTGTTTGTGAAGATGCTCAAAAGGCTATAGCACTCACTCATTGCATACATAATTCAGTGAGTGTTAATTAGTGCTGGTAGGCACTGTAAGATTAGCACGTGGGTTACAAACATGCCCTCAGGAAGCTCAGTGTCATTTGGGAGAGACCAAGGAACACATGGCTCGCTGTGCATCATGCAGAAGAAATTGTGGGACGATATGGCAGGGAGGAGAGAGGGTCAGCTCCACCGAGGAGTGTCAGGCCAAGCTGGGATGTGGACATGTGTTACAGAGAATGAACAGAAGTTCAGCGGGAGGAAGCTGGGTGGGGAGAAGGAGGCTGGGGCCTACCCATGTACAAAGAATGGTCAGTTCCCGACAGGAGTCAGACTTCCTGGCAGAAATAGAAATGTTTGCTTCCCTTCGGATGGCCATGCTCTCACCTGGGCTCCTGCAAGGTAGGTCATTCATCACTCATATGTTGGTGATAGAGTCATCACCTGCCCTGGGCCAAAACAAGGAGAGTAAGAGAGAGCCAGGCCTCCTTGGAGGAAGGAAATGACCTAATACTTGTAAAAACCTACTATGCATAGCTTTTACTTACCACGTACAGCTCCTGTGTTGAGATCATGTGTCTCAACTACTTCCATGAAATGTCACCATAAACTAGGAGGATAAGTAGAAGAGAATAGGCCATTTAGGCCACAAGGGGAACACTAAGAAGATAGACCTGTGACTTTCCTGATTAGCTGAGAGTCAGGCTGCCCACACTGAAGTTCTCAAAGCTAGCAGAGAGGCCCTTCTGTTCCCCCCAGGTCTCTAGGAGTCATGCTTGCCGGAGGCGCATGTGCTACGTGTCTGTGCTCTGGGGCTCTGGGAGCGTGGGGCAGCCCAGCCATGTGCAATGTGGAAGGAAAAGCGGGCGTCTGGGGCTGGTGTCATGTGGGACCTGAGCATGACACACAGACTGCAGGTCAGTGACACAAACCCAGTTTAAAACCAGAAACTGCATTGGGCATTTGCATTTAAGACGTACACACCATGGAATGAGGCACACCTGGGGCATAATCCTAGCCGAATATGAAAACTTACAGTAAAAACTGCTATGGAGTGTAACTCTAAAGCATTATCATCTTTTCCCTCCAGTCAGCCTTCTGTTTCCTAAGCACAGAGGGCAGAGAGCATTTACTTCCTTCTCTCTCTCTTCCTTTCCAGCAATATCTTATACTTTTCCTCTAAGTCAATGGTTCTTAACCTGTAGGTCGCAACCCCTTTGAGGTCGACTGACCCTTTTACAGGGGTCATCTAAGATCATCAGAAAACACAAATATTTGCATCATGATTCATAACAGTAGCAAAATTACAGTTATGAAGTAGCAATTAAAATAATTTTATGGTTGGGGGTCACCACAACATGAGGAACTGTATATTCAAGGGTCACGGCCCTAGGGAGGTGGAGACCACTGCTCTAAGTTACAGGATCTACTTATTCCTACTTTCCTTCTGATGGCTGATTTTCCTGCATGTTTCCTGAATAGAACAAATGCTGAGGGCTAAAAATAGAAAGTCTTTCCCCAGTATATTGTCATGTCTGTGGGAAGGGTGGCTGTGGGGACAGGAGGAGAATAATGTGTGAAAGTCGGTTGGTTAATTATCTAGCTGTAAAGTGTGCAGCCTGCCTGTTTGACAGCTCTTTGATGTCTGTATTTTTCATTATTTGGCTGCTAGCTTTGCTTTTAGAATTATGCCTTAGTACGGAGTCCATTTTAGGGAAGTGCAGGGCTTTCTTTTTCCAGATGATCACATTTCTGCAATGTCAGAGACATCATTGATTCAACTTGACATCTCCATAAAGATGAAGACTTGATGAATTGAGGATATGTTGAAGACACATCTTATGGCTCCTTTAAAACTCATCTCTAAGCTTTTTCCGTGTTTGGTTGGCATAATCCGTTCCAGTAGGCATCGATAATTCCTATTCCAATAACACAGCCTCTCTGTACACTAGGTCTCTATGCCCAACTTGAGTCTGTTCTCTTCTAGAAGCCCCCATTCTGCCCAGGTCAGCCTGGCTCACTCGTAGCGTTGGATGAGCCTTCCCACTGTCGGCTTACCATCTCCATTCCACACTTTGTGTTGCAGCCAGGGCAGGTTTATCCCCCATGTATCCATACTTCAGTACCGTATTGGGACATCCCATTTATTCTCAGCCTTTAAACAAGTAAGACTGAAGAACAAAACCCTCTCCTAAAAATGTCACTGATACTCAGCCAAGAGTCAGTCTGTCTTCATTCTTATCACCCCTGCTCTCCCACCTTTCCTCCCCTTTAAAGAGCTGGAAGGCTCTGCTGAGCACCTGTGCTGGGCTCACACCTGTGCTGGCCATATTTATATTCCTTTCATCTTTTATGGTTGAGGCACCTGCTCTTTTTCTGTCCTGAATTGTGCCTGATTTCCTCTCAGACCCTTTTTCTGTAGATGAGTGAACAATGATATCAGTTTTTACCACTAGGCCCTTCCAGTCCATTTTGAAATAGAATATAATAAATACTCATAGGGTCTATTTAGTGATTAGAGAAGACATATGTATAAAAGTAGATGTCTGTTTGCTTAGTTAGGTAAACATGAGAGACTAAAAATATTTGTCTTTATAGTCTTCCTTTCCTACTAATATATGTGGAGAGAAACTGGGATTTTGCATTTTGATTTGCAAGTGATTTTTTTCAGTTTGAAATGAATTAGTATAAAAAGAACATTCACTCTAATTGCTTTATAATTTGGCCTACAATTAACAAAAAAATAATAAGAGAGTCACTACTTTAGTAATCTCTAGCCAATAAGAAGTTGAGTGACTTATACATTTTGATTTTTAAAATCTGAAGATTCATGAAAATGCTTCTTGAGAATGTCAGAATCACAATTATATTTTGATTGTTATAGTTTAATTTCTTATGTCCTGGTGATTTCCTGATTTGGATATTACCTTGGCACTAAATAACAACCACAGGGTAAAAAAATGAGCTAGCACCTGATGGTCTTCCAAGCCACTCCACGCATCCAAGCCACTCCACGCATTGTGTTAAGATACAAGGATCATGTCTTACTGCATCTTAGATGAGTTTGGACAAAGTAAAATCTTCTAATCACATGATAGCTAAGTAATAAGAATTTAGGTGATGCTTTAGAGGAGTTGAAAATAAAAAATGTACGCTTGAACGCATTAGCACAGGGAACCACTTCCTAAATAGAACCCCAGCAGCACAGACACTAAGAGAAACAATTAATAAATGGGACCTCCTGAAACTGAAAAGCTTCTGTAAAGCAAAGGACTCGGTCAACAAGATAGAACGCCAGCCTACAGAATGGGAAAAGATCTTCACTAATCCCACATCAGACAGAGGTCTGATCTCTAAAATATACAAGGAACTCAAGAAATTGGACAACAAAAGAACACATAATCCAATAAAAAAATGGAGCACAGACCTAATCAGAGAACTCTCAACAGAGGAATCTAAAATGGCAGAAAGACACTTAAGGAAATGTTCAACATCCTTAGTCATCAGAGAAATGCAAATCAAAACAACTCTGAGATTCCATCTTACACCTGTAAGAATGGCCAAGATCAAAAACACTGATGACAACTTATGCTGGAGAGGCTGTGGAGAAAAGGGAACACTTCTGCATTGC
>PVIU01031017.1:0-15368 GCA_004026605.1 Ondatra zibethicus
CCACTGTCATTGGTAATTATTATGATAAAAATTAATTACATTTACGGTAACCTCTATAACATGATTTCAACATTTTATGTACTACTTATTCCAGTGTCCCATTAATTTCAATTCTACTTTCCTACATTGTCCCTAATTTTATATTATTTTATATATTAAAATTATGCTCCTATATTATTTTAAAGCTAAATTTCGCTTTTTTATAAACTTCTCGATTATATGAACAATAACATTGTATTTTATATAAAATCTTGCTTGTTATGAGAACAAATGGCTTTTCCTTCTAAGTTGTAGCATGATTAATGAAAACCCAGAGACAGATATTAGGGTTGAACCAAAAGGCCAGAAAAGCAAAACAGCTAGCCACTGGCTCTTACCTCCACCTCAGTCTGAAATGGCGATCCTGCCTCCAGGAATCTCAGAATGAGACTGTGTCTAAGAGCTGTCTCCTCTCACTTTATATTCCTCTCTAGTGCTGGGATTAAAGCTGTGCAGCACTACTGTACAGTTACTATGGCAAACTAGTGTGATTACTGGAATTAAAGGTGTGTGTCACCACTGCCTGTTTTGTAAAGTTGACTAGTGGGGCTGTTTTACTCTCCGAACTTCAGGCATGCTTTATTTATTAAAATGCAAATGAAATATCACTACACTGATTTTTTTCTTCGTGTTAAAGAAAAATTTATTCTAAACAAGACCTTTAGTCTTTGCAGTAGACATCACAACAGTTTAGAAATGCAAAATAAGCCTTGACTAGATACGTTTGTGACTCCATTAGGCCAACAGTGAAACAGTCCACAGCTATTTTCTTGTGGAATAATTTTCACTTGGCTTCAATATTAAAAGCGAAAGCAGAGATGGTTGGCCAATGGGAGACCCTGTAGAAGAACCCCTATTGTTGCAATGGTTTAATCTAGTACTGAGAGCTTACTTTAAATGTGACTCATTTATTAAGGCTACTCTCGAGTTGGGGATAAACATGACTCTTTTCTGCTCCAGATGAATTACTGGGTGCCACTTTCAGCATCTAGCTCTTCGACTTGACTTCACGGTACGGGGTGTATGAGCAGTTCTGTAGGTGTCCCTTCATTACGTTTCATATCGATGTGCAATACTCAGATGTCAACATTTGCATGAATTCCTATCATTGTGCAACCCGAATAAGAAAAATTCATGAGCAACACTACTAATGATTTTTTAATGAATGAGTAAATCTCTGTGTCACAGAGTACATGAAATGAGCCAGCTTAACCACAGACTAAGCAAAACAGAAATAAAAATCTTGCAAACATATACATATTGGGCATCGTTTTTCTTTTCCCTTCATCACAAATGACAGAATAAAACTGGATCAAAAAAAGACCAAATGAATAATCTGCTTGAGCGGATTAACTGATATTTTTACATGTTGGAGCCACGTTTCACTGCAGTAAGCAATTCAGGCAAAGATCTGATTACTCAATTTATCATTTGATGGTCTTTACAAAAATCTGAAAATTACACTCTCCCTAAATCTTATGTGATTTGGCAATAAGCACAGAAATGCTGGCCAAGAGCTTACTTACATAATGTTGGTAAGTTGCCAAAACATACACAATAGCTCTTTTGGCCTCCACTTTGCACCATGGCTGATGACACAGGAGAGATGCAGCAACGCGGTCTCCACTTCATCTGCTTCCTGCTGCCACATCTGTGGTTTTCCCTGGGGAACGACACAGGCACCCACAACTGCAGTAGTCATTCACTAGCAGACTCCCTAGGCACAAAGCACATGTTCAGCCAAGGAAGCTTTCAACAGGGCAGATGAACCACTAGCGATTGAGAAAGCTACCAGAGCAAAGGGGAAATTATATAGGGAATTACTTTATTTTAAAAAATTAGGTACAATAAAGAATGAATATGTAAAGTAAGATAGGGAAATTTTCTCTTTTTCTCTTTCTATCCATATGGACACTTCCAGATTAATGTGGTTTGATGGGTCAAGACCTCCTGAAAGGTCACCTTGAATGCCCCTGAAAAAATTAATTTGCCCAATAAACAGCAGGAAGCGGTTTGGAGAAACTACACCCATATTCCCAAATATTGTTTATAAATGTTTCTTAACACTTAAAAAGGGATATGCTATAGAGATTTGCATTGGTATGGATCTTGGTTTATTGATAAAAATTTAAGGTCAATTTTATTATGCTGTGTAAATGTATATTTCTGCTCTTGATTCAGATGTTGTGTTTGTACAGCTCATTTAAAAATGTATAATTAAGAAATATAGTTTAATAGATAATCATCTATAATAGTCAAGCTTGTAGCCATGTTAGATTTTCTAGATGTATAGAAATGTATTTCAGATGAATAGGCATTCTTCAAACCTTTCAAAGACTATAGAATATGGCATTTAAAATGTTTAATAACTTAAGACTTTTCATGACAATGAGACTCATCTGCTCCTGGCAGCACCAATCTACTTCAAGAGGATGACAGGCATCGAAGAGGCTCCTTATGAAGTTGGTTAGCCATTTGGGCAAAAACTGCTCTTGCCTGGGCTGCTTGATGAACTAGACATGCAGGACCCACAGAGATATGACTACTAAACTTGTCTAAAGGTGAGATAATCCTTTGAGGTTCCTACTTCATGAAAGAGTCTGCTAGACATTATGCAGTACACAGAAGAAAGTGACTGATGAGCTGCCAATACAGGTGGAACTGTCTTTGAAATTTCCTGCTTCATGCAAAAGTCTGCTGGATACTAAGGGCCTGTAGGCTGAAGATGGATTCCCCAATGGTATAGAAGAACTTTGGGTGACTGTCCATGCAGTGAGATGTCTCTGTCATTTCTAGAGTTTTGGAAGTTGCTTGCAATGCACTTCCTATTTACTTAGGTAATATATCCTTCTGGAGTCTTTGATGGAGTTGAACAATTTATAGTCTTCCTTAGTTATGATAAAAAATAGATATAAATTTTGTAACTGTAATTCTTGCTTGATACCTGTTTTGTTATATGTAATTTTACTATGTTAAAGTTAAAACCTTCCTTTTTATTTAAACAGAAAACGGGAAGTGATGTGGGATTCCCCTCTGTGTGCTGGGAACACCATTGGGTAATAAAGGACCGCTTTAGGCCTGTGCAGGGCAGAATATAGGGAGGTGAGGAAAAACTAAGTTGAATACTGGGAGAAAGGAAGGTGGAGTCAGAGAGAAGCCATGGAGCCCCGCTGGAGCCAGACAGAACTTTACCCGGTAAGCCACAGCCACGTGGCAATACACAGGTTACTAGAAATTGGTTAAATTAAGATATAAGAGATGGCCAACAAGAAGCTAGAGCTAATGGGTGAAGTAGTGATTTAAATAATATAGTTTCTGTGTGATTATTTTGGTTCTGGGCAGCTCGTACGAACAAGCTGCTTTCCTCCAACACTGGACTCAAGTACAAAAATTCTAAAAGAAGGATTCCGTTTTACTCTATTTACTACAGCTGAATCTCTTAAACATATACATGGAATAATATGTTTTAAATTCTCCCTTTGTCTTTTGGTTCTAAATCAAGCGCCACTGCCGGTCCCAGCTACCATTGTTCATTGTCGCAAGTGGTACTTACATCAGTCACACACTGCTGATACTGCTTATTTCTATCATCAGTTCCCATCTTTCGGACTTATCCAAATAATTCTGTAACCAGGATGAATAGTCTGAGGGTTGATGTTGTTAACTTGCTGGAATCTAGAATCATTTTGGAGATGGGTATCTGAGCATGGCATGAGGGTTGGTTGTATTAATTAATGCAAGAAGACCTATCTTGATTGCAGATAGTCATAGTCCTTCAGTAGGGATTTTAATCTATATGAAAGGAAAAGCAAGGTGAGGAGTAGCAGCACTCCCTGTTTTCTCTTGACAATGTATTCAGCTGCTTCAAGTTCCTACTGCTTTGATTCCCTTGAACTGTGAACCAAAATGAACCCTTTCTCCCTTAAGTTGGTTTTTTATTCCTCTTACAGCCATAGTTAAATAAACCAAGACAACTCCCACCCATATGTCTTTGTGGTGCCATTGAGCATTTATAAAGACTTGTTTAGTAAGGTATCTGGAATGGTGACTTGCTAACTTTTTATTTCTTTTGCAACATTATTCTCCTAACTGCTTCAGTTTAAGCTGTATTTCGAGACTTCTAACAGTGTCATCTTCCACACCTCTCATGGGTCTTTTCCATCATTTTCTATTTACAATAAAAGAACTAGGCTTTAAGAATTTTTTTTAATCATAGGAGCACACATTCCTATTGTAAGAGCACACATTCTTCCAGAAACGGGAGGCCAGTGGTAAGGTTTTAAGGTAACAAGCAACACAATGGAAACATCTCCACAGAAGGAGGCTGCATCTTATTCTTCACTGAGAAAGCTAACGTGCTACCAACCTGTTGAAAAGTTTTCACACTTGAAAGCATAATGACTCTTGGACGTAATAATTTCACCATCCAGTCAGTTTCTACTGAGATCTGCTGATATAAGATGGCAAACTTTCTATACAAAAATAATAATAATTATAATAATAATAATTTCACCATCCAGTCAGTTTCTACTGAGATCTGCTGGTAAGATGGCAAACTTTCTATACAAAAATCATTTTTCACATCCTCAAAACCTGATCAGTACCCAAAACATCACATTTGCATTCGTTGAACAAATAAAAGAAAATCTGTAACTTTGAGCCTTGAGTCTCAGCAAATGATATTCTAATGCATAGTGCCTTGGCATGCTGGGTAATTTGAGCTGAAGGTCTTTAAAGAAACATCAAATGACTTCCATGTGGCCTGTTTTTTCTTCTCTCGGGCCTGTCTTTCTCCTCCCAAAGAAATTCATAGACATCAGGATCCCTCTTCTTCAGTATGCAGCATGATGCCAATGGATGTGCCAAACTGGATGGGGAAAAGTCCATGAAACCTCAACCCTACACAAAAACTCTCGGCAACTGAGGAAACCTGGAGGCAGAAGAGGTGATCTTCCCCAAGAAAGGACACATTAAGTGGTTGTCTAGTGCTAAATGGTACATATAAGTACTAATGCCAAACATTTATACAAGTAACATTATACAGACTGAACAAGTAATTCTTAAGAATATGTAGAAGAAAATCTTGTCCCGCCATGTCCCACAGCCATCCAGTCACAAAGAAACACAGAGGCTTATATTAATTATAAATTGTTTGGCCTATTAGCGCAGTCTTATTATTAACTAGCTCTTACAACTTAGCTCATAATTCTTGTTTATGTTTAGCCACGTGGCTTGGTACCTTGTCTCAGTGATCATTCTCATCTTGCTCCCTCTGTGTCTGGCTTGTGATTGACTCTCTGCCTTCTTCTCTTCCCAGAATTCTCTTAGTCTGGTTGTCCCGCCTGTACTTTCTGCCTGGCTACTAGTCAATAAGTGTTTTATTAAACTAATACAAGTGACAAATCTTTACAATGTACAAGCATTACTCCAGAACAGGAATATCTGTATGTGTGTGTGTTCAACTATATATGCATGTTGTAATGGCAATTAGTGAAGAGGAGAGCTATGAATTTAGAGGAGAGATGAGAGATGTATGCAAGAGTGTTTTTAGAAATGAAAGGGATAAGCAAAATGTTACCTTAATACAAAAATAAATAAAACAATTTTTATTTTCTATATATTCTCTCTACTTTCTGGGTATGATCTTGCCATAAAAAATTTTCTCAAAGCATCAAAGAATTCTATTGCAAAATATCTCTTCCCTCAAATTCAAGAAGAAAGAAGAATCTACACAAGGGCCCCAGAAGAATATGACAAAGAGCCTTGTTATGTTTCCCTTTTGGTCCATTGTTACAAAGTCGTGCCCTCTGTCTGACCACAGTTTTAAAATGGCATCCATTCTTCATCAACGATAAAATAATAGACATCTCTTTCCTAGGTCTTCCAGTTTTCACTACTGAATATTCCTATGTCATATAAAACATGGATGAAATGTATTATTCATGCCTTTTTTAGGCATGACCCTTGTGATAGGAAGGCAAAGCCTTATAACTTTCTGCCCCTCACTGCCATCCCACAAACCAATATTGATGTTACTTGCATCCAAATCTATATAAACCCCAAGAATAATTTATCCCAGATTCTCTTTAATCTTTCCAGTGTTCACATATTCAGAAATTGATCAGAAGAGCCCTGAGATTCCATTAATTGCACTCAGATAATTATTGCCAGTATTTTGTTTTGCTCTGTAATTTCTAATCTTCAACGTGTTATGTTGGTAGGTTCCATGTTTTGTGAGAATTTCAGGTCTCATAGACAAAATAAAGGATCATAAATCAAATTTAAATCTATTATCTGAAAAGTGTATGTAGAATCTATTGTTATGTTCCTAATAGTTTATTTTACAAAAACATTTAACTTATTTTAAACCAATAAAAAATTGCATACATCAAAATTAGATGAAATCTATCAACATTGTTGGTCTTGTTGATATTTAGGAGCTCTGCAACTCCAGTTGCTCACTATATGCATACATAGCTTCTGAAATTTCAGGATTACGAATTTCCAGATGCTGTAATTACCTCGAGATTAAGCTCTGAATCCAGTTAATTAAAGTCACGGTGACCTCATAGCCTCCCTTCCCTTCCAAACTCCGTATGGCTGCTCTTTATTCCAGCAGGACCCTCCTCCTCAAATACAGAGAAAAATGCCTTTTAAATTTCATCTGTCAATGCAGGAAGTGGGCTATGATTAAGGTTCAGGCCACATGTACATCCACAATGCTTTTAAGTGCCTTTAGTAGCCTCATTTCAAATCCTAATCGCTTTGATCTGTACTGCATCAAAAATCTTCTGTCTAAACCTGACCCCGTCTCCCTTTTCTCTTACTCCAATTGATCAAATTTGGTTCGCTCCCACTGAAGCATATCAGTTATTAAGAACTGAGGGGTAAGCACTCACTGGACTGCTTCTTCCTGGAGACAGTACTTCTTCTATGGTGACCCCACCTAAAAACTCTCTTGTGTGCCTGCCTCAGGAAACGTATTTCCAGTGAAAGCAAGAGAGGAATACTTCTCACATTATAGCTGCACATTTCTCATTTGAATAACTGTATGGAATTCATCTAATTCATATTTTCTTTTTTAAAAAAATCCTCTGGTTGCCAGCTGATAGTTGTAAATTTCCAGTATCAGCTCATCGTCTCTTTTATGATTTATCCATCAACTGTCCTTGCTCATCATTTTGCATTTTATAAAATTCTGTGTATGCTTCCTCGACATGTACGAGACCGATTACCGATGAATTAAACGTTGTTAATCCAAGGCTTCGACTGGCTACTGTCTGCTGCTGTTTAGTGACTTAATTATGTTAGACAAACTAAATTGTTTCAAATGAACCTTCACAAAGGTTCTTAATAAAATAAAGCAGCGATTTTATTTTGTGTTATCTGCTTTCTGCCAGAAAGCTCTCTCGGGGTTTCTGCAGTTTGCCTTTCTTTCCTATTAGCTCGCAAGCACAATCTACTGAGCCTGTGAACCTTGCAGGAGCTCACGCTGAATATTTCTTTCTTTGACAGGCACTGTGGTAAGATTTGGAGCTGCTGTGTAAGCAGCAAGATTTAGTGGTTTTCTCTTAAGGGAGCTGGTTACAGAAGTGACTTAGTATGCCGCAGGAAAGAAAGAAGAACTTTCATATTGATAGTGTGTGGAGGGGATAACTTTATATACAATTCTTAGTTGAGTGGATATTTGAAATAGAGAGACAGTTTTCACTGTAGAATTTAAAATGTCAGCAAATTCATAGAGGGCCTGCCTTAGACAGCAGGAAGTAAAAGGTATTAAATTTTAAAATAGGAGGTTCCATTATTTCTTCAGTTTGCTCTGTGCATGCCAGAAGTTCAGCAGGAGGAGGAGAGCTTGGCCTGTTATCTCTAAGATGGCCCATATTAGCCGTGATTTCCTCAGAAATGAGGACCCTCACCCCGCGCCCGTGATAAAAGGTTGATGTGCACAAAATAGTTCTCATGCCCACAGCAGTCTGACCAAAAGGTCAAATAAGTAAAAAAATACAATGGGAAAACAGTTACTACACTTCTGAGCAAAATATGCACTGTGTAGCAGCTAGAATGGGGCCTTCGTGGAAAGGGGTCAGACAAAAGGGGTTCTCTGCGGGGAGGACTGTGGGATCAGGAGAAAGCTGTCCGCGCTCAGCAGAACTGGTCTACCGTACAGAATGAATTCTTTCTCTTCCCGAGCACATTCCCACAAAGAAACATCAGCACACCAGCAACACAGGACTCCTGTCTTCCAAAACTGTTCCAGCTCCAAAACTCTTCCTGCTTCTAAAACACCAAACCACAGCGGGGCTTTTTGGTGTTTGCGTTCTTTTGTTTTGCAGACACAACAAAAATGGAGGAGGAAAAAGCAGCATCTCAATTACTCTTTAACTTTGCGACACTCACCTTAGCTTCTAACTGGTACGCATCTATCAAAAATATGTCTCTAGATCTGTCTTTACATATTTTAGACGAACAATATCTGCAAATGCAAAAAATACACTTCAAATAAAAATCATTAAAAATCTGATTTGGACTGACAAGGAGGAACGCAAAGACGCTTGCTGCATGAGCCCGGCGACCCTAACTAACTCCCCAGAGCCAAATTAAGGTTGAAGCAAAGAATGGTGCTCAGAAAACCCTGTGCCCTCCACACAGACGCCATGGCACACACTTTGACACACAAACATCACACACACACGTACACACACAAATGTTGCATAACACACATCACATCTCCTACACATATATACACAAACATCAGATACACACAGTTTAACCATAGAAATAAGCAGTTTTATTATATTCTTCATTAGAAAAAGGAAAGCCCAGTGTAAACCTCGTTTATTCAGGCAAGTAAAGTAGAGCACAACGAGAGAACAAACAACTTCTTTCGAGCAAGCTTGGGGAAATATTAATAAAGAACTCCCAGAAATTTAAACGTTAATAACACTCAGAAGAGGTCTATGAGGAATTCATAATTAGGCCCTTGGGGAAGCATAAGAAAGAAATATAAAGCTGAAGAGGTACAAAGTAAAGTCTGTTTTAAAAAAAATACTTTGGAAAGTAATGGGAATTAGTTTCGTTTTTAAAAATATGAACTCTCCAAAAACCATGCCTGATGCAGAATCTTTGAATGCTTAAAATAAAATGCAGCAGACTTAGCAGGAAAACCAATAACAACAGCAACAAAAAAGAACACTCAGAGCCACTCCATACCAGGACTGACGGTCGGCTTACAGCCATGCAGAGGCATGGGCACTGATGTGAGTTAAAGCACACTAGCAGCCAATCATACTCCTCAGGCACATTAGGAATGGGTGTCTTTGGTTCTCTAGTTTTTCTGGGCAGATAAATATAAAACTCTGTACGTCATAAAATGGTCATCTCTTGCTTTTCTTTCAAGCAACTTGGGAACTTGTTTTCTGCCTTGTTTGTAGTTATTTTCATTCTCTTATAAGTTTTTTTCTCCTTGACACCAAAATTCCTAGAAAAGGATGATTAGAAAAGTACACAAGGAAGGGGGTGGTGTAAGGGGCCATCTTGTTAACATAGCCTGTCTTTAAAATGTTAAGTAAACTTATTTTTGACCATGTCAGATATGAACACAACACATAGGGACCACTTTTGCCCCAACCCTCACCTATTTCCCTACTATTCTTATCTACTCCCTGTCTTCCTTAAAAGTCTCTTTATTTGTATCCATGCTTACTCATGTTGTTTTGTGACACTGAGTTTAATCAGAGCCATGAGTGTGAACATGAGTGTGGGCAGAAAAGAAGATAGAGATATACAGTAAAGACAGATTCAGATGTGTTGGAAATACATAATATTTATGTTGAAAATAATATAATGTTGAAAATAACAAAATATTTACATGATAGACTTATTGATGCTTTTTTGAGCTGTGTATGTTTGAAATATTAGTTAAAAATAAATGAGCACAACATATCTCCCATCAAAACAGTAAATGCTTCCAGATTTTGATCCTTTAATCTTATTGCCATAAAAAGCAACAAACCACAATCACTTGATATTTCACGCTTCTACAAAGCAAAGCTGGAAATGGCCACTGTTTTCCTTTACACTTTATAGCAAGTGGCAGATCTAATGTCTCCATGCAAAAATTCTTTATTCCCTGACTTCGGAGTGGATTCACAAACCTTTGGCTTTGTATGTAGCTAAGGTTCTCTGTCTCTAGAGAACCTGATGTGTAGTAATGTGCCGTGGCCATGCATAAAATTGTCCTCCTGGGATTCCATCCTTCCACTAACTTTGGTATACAAGAGATCAGGTGATTATTTGCATCACTAGGTCCTTCTCATTCCCCCAATAGAAAGATATCCACAATCATCTGTAAATCTGTAACTGTGTGCCAGCAATTTGTCTGATGTTTCTCTAGTTCTTCTGTGACTGTGATGAAGTCACTACAGCGCCTACACTACCCTGATGAGTGAGCATTGGTGTCTGAGATACTCTCACCCACAGTACCTGGAGACATCCATTGGCTGTTCGAAGACCATGCGTCTCTACCACCATAGTCTGGATGGCTCCACAGTGTAGCCACTGACACGCAGGCCCTTTTTAGGTCTCTGATTCTATCAGAGACATGGAATTCCATTTATCAAGTAATTGTACAAAGGAAGAACAGGTGAAAGCAACTACTTGAAGATTTGCTAGAATGATATGATTTATACTTATGTCAGTCAGGTATGGAATACAAATGAACTGTAATAGTAATAGTAAGGCAGTTGCTATATCAAGTATTAAACTATCAGTTTATAATTTTCATGCTGTCTTCAATAATCAAAATTATGAGTTTGTGGAGCAACAGAAAATACTACTTAAAGAATATCAACAAAATGATTCTTTGAAGCTGAATGTTAGTATGAAAATCCATTTTTGAAAATAGTAATAAAAGAGAGAATGGTAATAATTGCTTATTTAATTTAACTTGTTTTACGATTCTTAAAGAATTCTCTGATATTGTTATATAGATCACACTGTAAAAGTAAACCTTAAATATTTGATAGTAGGTATTGTTGAGTCACATCTGCCTCCAGATTGGAGACTCATTTTTTTCTCAGTAAATTTGGTTTAAATCAAACTAGTAAAGGATTGTTTTAATTATCCTGTGTGAACTAAATGTATTGACCTTTTCAAAGGCAGCTGATAACGGGTTTGTATAAGTTAATTTCTTTTTCTGTTCTTCTTTGTTGGCTGCTAATATTAAGGGTGAAGATGAAAGTGGGTATGTGAATAAATCGGATGGAATCTTTGGTTGATCTTTCATTTCATGGGACGCTTATTTAACACCAGTCAAGAACAGAGCAAATTTGAACGGCTCACCAAGGCAATTAGCCAGAACATTCAGCTCCTTTAAAATCCTTGTACACTTGCAAAGGTATCAGACCCTCATCATAAATGTCAGCATATCAATGTACTTTAAATATAGCTATATTTTATTGAAACTTAATCTGTTTTTATTTCATTCCCATGTAATAAATAAAATAGTGTGATGTCAATCATTAAAATTTTTAATCTACAGAACAGTTTTCACCTGTACTTATTTTATTAATGCAGCAATATGACAGATACCATTGTCTCTGTAGTTTTAGATTTTGAACATTTCACTTTAGGTTAGAAATTTAACACTATTGTACTGTGAATGAAGCTGGAGATATCATTTTTCTTTGCTTGTGTGAGGCCCAAAATCCAGTCCCAGCCACAGATAAGAGCAAAACAAAACAATAACAATTGCTTTTAAAAAATCATGGGTTAAGTGTATGAAATGATGGGTTGGTCATTTTCTATAGATGTAATGATTTATGCCATTCTTTATTGTAAATTTCTCATATGGGATCACACTTTTGAAATCTGAACTTGTCTCTGTCTTTTAAATCTTTATTACTTTCATTGTGAAGCCCTACTCATAACTGTAACAAAATCTATTTTGATGATAGATTACATAAAATGTAATTGTCATCTACTCTAAATAGATATCCACATCCACCTGGAGCAGAATTGATTTTTCCATGTTTTTTGTTATTTTTATGATACAATAGTGTCCTTACCTATTGAGCATTCAATTCTGTGACCTGTCCAGCTTGTTATCCAATCAGACATAAAGAGAAAGCAAAATGTTAAAATCAAACTGCTCAGATTTCTGAGGAATACAGACAGATTACCTCCTTCTAGATGTGCACACACACACACACACACACACAGAATCTTAGCATGATAGAGCAATATTGTACCCCACCTGCTGTACAATATGTAAGTTAGCCACAGTTTATGAATTAACTAGCCCAGAGATGCTAAGGATTCTGGGTGATATGCTACACAACAGGAGCCCTGAGAGACTAGTTGCAAGATATAAGCACATGCTTGTGATGTTTGAAGATATTATTTTCTCTACAAACAGGACACATACAGATACAATGTAAATGGAAGAAAGAATATGTTGTAAATATAATAGCTGACTCTCATTTTCATCAGCCAAGAGAGAAAGAAAGAAATGTCCACTCACATAACATTTAAATACCAATCATACTTAACTCTGAAGTTCACAAACTAATCTTTTTTTCAAATATCCATGTGCAATAAATGTACATTCCTATGCCCCTGTGTGAGATAATCTAAGCAAGATCACTGCATTTCAAAATACATCAAATGGCAGAAGGGAAGGCACGCGAGACACCACCTTTACTTGGCAGGAGGCTATGAACTTGTGTATAAAATTCTGTGCAGGGGTAATTGAAAATTAATTCTAAGTGTATAATTTACTATCAATAATTTAGATAAGGGTAAATAATAATGAAATCTATTCAAAATGGCAAATTAACTGCAACAGTGTGAAGACTGTATCTATGGAAAATAATAGCATTTTTCAGTACCCCCCCTTTTTTTTTTTTACCAGACTATGTAGCATGCTTGGAGTGGTACAAAATAAAACAACATGCACACTATGGAAACAGCAAATATGTGACCTGACAAGTAGATGACATTCCTGATGCACCAGAGTACATAAAATAGGAAGCTGAAGACACGAGAGAACATGGGACAGACCAAGCTAGAAGGGTTAATGAGACATAAATACAAAGCACTTGGTCTTCCAGCAAAAAAATATGTCAAAAGTTGAAGGATTGTCTTTTTCCCTGGGGATTTTAGGCTAGAGAAGTCTTCTCTTTTAAAATAATATATATTCTAATTCAGGTAAAATTATCCCACTTTCCCCTCTTTTTCCTTTTTCCATTCCCTCCCAGCTACTCTACCTTGAATGTCTCCCATACCCCCCTCTCTCAAGTTGATAGCCTCTTTTTTATTTGCTTATTGTTGTTAGATGGGCACATGTATATTGTAACATATATTTAGCATGTACATACATGCACCTTTCCTGAATAAGTATTGATCCAAGCCCATATCAAAGAAACCTCTCTTTACAACAAGTGGAAACCATCGCAGAAAACATAATATGATGAATGCAAAGCTGAGATTCATGGAGATCTCAGCCCCGAGGGATACGTCTACACTGCAGTGCTTGCATGTGTAGCTTAGGGAACATCATGGAATTGGGGAAAACAACATCAAACCAGAACATCAGAGACTGCTGTGAGTCCATCCTAGAAACAGTTTCATAAACAAGACGGGAACAAGGGCAGCATCGGTGGACATGTTCATATGAAAGATGAAATTTTTACTTACTTTTCTTTATTCTTGCAACTAACTCAAAGTTGATAAGATTATGCCATTCACTCTTTTAATAGATTGATACACTCAATAAGATTATCATAAAATCTACCAGGAGGGAAAAATTTTTCATCTCTACACTGATGTTTAACTATTGATTTTAACACTTAATTTTGAAAGGACTAATTGACTTATAATTCTTACATGAAGTTTCTCACTGAAGATCCTAGTTGCTCACTGGAGGCTATTTTTGGCCTATAAAGTCCTAGAGATATTGAAAAAAGAAAGAGTATCTTTTATCGGGATGAAAAGATAGCTGTGGACTGTGGAGTGGACTCTGAATGATAGCAAAGAAAATGAAAAGTTAATGAGTAGCCTGATTTTAAAAATGTAAAAAATAATCAATGCACAAATTATGCTTGATGAATTACAAGTTTGATAATGTTACAAAATTTAGACATCAGAGATAGAATTGAAAAGCCTTACAGAAGACCTCAAACAAAGAATATGCTTCATTCAGTCAATGTTAAAATGTTATAGAAAGGACAGTGACTTAAAAGTTTGTTTCCTTTATATTGGATCTGTGCACCCTTGTTAGTTTGTGGTCCCCCCCCAAAACTACTTACGATGCTAGAAGATGCGTTTTCAGAAGCCAGTATCATTCTTCACAATGTCCGTTCAGTTCTGAAAGCATGCTTCCTTACCTTGAAAAAGAAAGTGCCTTTCTTTTTTTTGCTACTCAGCTCCCAATCTGGAACTCTGGCATTATCGATTTGCATGGATGAGAACCCCCATGCAGCTGCTTTTTGAAAAACATGCTGACTCCTCTTGGAGAGGCTACATTGTCAGCCCTCATTATCGGAAGTATTACCACCAGATTTGAATTGAAATGTGGGACACAGGTGGCCACAAGCATAATGTTCCAAGTTATGGCCAAAATGTTGTATTCAATTTTTACTGCCCCCATGAGAAACTCATTTGTGCAATTATTTGTCTTTGTGAGTCTTGTTTATTTTCTTATCATAATATCCTGCAGTTTCATTCATTTTATTAAACAAAATAAATTTGTTCCTCTTTTATAAGTGGAATAAAACCACATTAGGTAACTATGTACCACATTTTCTTTAACCACTCCCTGATTAATAGCCATCTAAGTGGATTCTACATGTTTTTTAATTTCTTTAAAAAATTTTTAATTAACATGCAAAGTAATATGTTTTCTCATGGCTTTTTCATACACAACGTGATTTAGATTGATTTTCCTTCTCTGCTTATCTCTTTAGCCCGTTGCTCCCTGACCCCAGTTATATAGTTCCATCTCCAGTACCCTCCCCACTGTCAAGTCACGTGTTCTATTTCTCTTACCACTCCGTTTACTTAAAGCTTCTTTTACATTTCATGAACTATACTAATAATACCCTGTGTGAGTGTGTGTGTGTGTGTGTGTGTGTGTGTGTGTGTGTGTGTGTGTACTGGGATCTGTATATGAGAAAATATGTTACTGTCTTTCTGAGACATTCATGTAGCTTTTCTATTAGAGTTCATGCTCTCGATGACTTGAGAAAATGCACAGTGTAATGTGTTCATTAGAGATTAGAGGTGCACCTATCATACAATGTAATTTCAAATACAAAGTCTTGGATGGG
>PVIU01031018.1:0-15372 GCA_004026605.1 Ondatra zibethicus
CACACATCACCGTGTCAGGTCACACATTACAGTGTCAGGTCACACATCACAGTGTCAGGTCACACACATCACAGTGTCAGGTCACACATATTACAGTGTCAGGTCACACATCACAGTGTCAGGTCACACACATCACCGTGTCAGGTCACACATCACAGTGTCAGGTCACACATCACAGTGTCAGGTCACACACATCACAGTGTCAGGTCACACACATCACAGTGTCAGGTCACACATCACTATGAAGTGGCACCAGACAGAAGCTTTTTTATAATCTCAGGGAAGCACAGTTTGTATCATTTTGTGGCAATTTATCCTCAGTGGAACTTTCCAGAGTCCCTTTACTTTGGAATAGTCTGTAAACAATCCAACCATTACTTGTGCAACAGGAAGTTGCTTTCTTACAGTAAACTGAAAACATCTTTCTAATTAAATAAGGAAATGAGAATATGAATGGGTACTTACGACTGTTAATTTCTAAGTACACAGCATCCTAGACAGCTCAAGTCACTTTAATCTCCATCAAACACGGTAACAATAAAAATATTTTTTTACTCTGTTAAAACCACCATTATGATTAAAACTGGTGCAAGTTGGTCGAATAGGTCCAAGAAAGACTGATGTCCAAGCTGGGATATTGGCACCCAATGCATAGTCAATAGAGCTTAAAAGATCTTGTAGCCAGGTATGGTGATCTACGCCTTTAATCCCAGCACATGGGGGTAGTGGCAGGATGATCTCTGTGAGTTTAAGTCCAGCCTGGTCTACAGAGCAAATAGACTGTCTCAAACAAATAAGTATTAAATAAATAAATATAAATATCTAGCCGCTCTTTTTATTTGTTGTCCCGGTTCTTCAAGAGATCTGTTCTAGGAATACACTGTTGAGCTTTCAAGTTTGCTTTCTCTTCCTCAAACTCAAGACATTTTCTTTCTAATTCTCTGTGCTGCATTTTCAAATTTCTCTGCACCACAATATTCTTAGTAAGTGGCCTTTGCTTCTGACCGTTTCCTGCTTCCTCACAGTGTACATGATTAGTCCTTCAAGTCCTACATGTGTGTTCATACCAACATACTACTTAGAACTGGAAGCTCACAGTGTTCATCGCTTTCATCCCCAGCCACACCCCCAGGCACTGCCTCCCTCCCTGACCACACTGCTAGCAGCTTCTATGATAGTATATTAGTGCCAAACACGCACGACAAGGGGTGCAGGCCTCTGTCTTCTACCCCTTACTCCTTCATCCTCTGTTTCTGGAAGTCCATATATGTTCCTTTTGTGTCCATGGATTTGTCTCATTATCTGCTTTAAACTGCTAGCATCCCTCCAGTGTCTGCTTTGGCAACTGAAGGAGAAGATTCACGTTTTCACATAAACCTTCTATAAACTCAATATCTACTGGCAGAAATCCATGTCCTGAAGATTCGGATGACTCCATCTGTACTGTCTTTTTTATTCTGGGGAAGGACCTGGGTGCTCTGGCGAGTACCACTCTGTGAGAACAGTAGGTTAATTGGTATTGATTTTTCCTAGGCCAGTTCACCTGCTAGAAAACAGGTTAATTGATGTTGACTTTCCCAGGCCAGTTCACCTGCTACCACAGCGTGAATTTAAAACCCTTTTCACCAATCTTCTGTAGACTTGGATTTGGGAGGTTGGCCAATCCTACCCCAACCTCTTCAAATTCTTTTTTATTTTTTATTTTTTCCCCATATTCTTTTATTTTTTCCATTCAAAAAAAAAAGAATTTACATTTCCTCCCCTTCTCCCAATCCCCTCCCGCTCCCCCCTCCCTCCCGCTGCTTCCTTAAAAGAGGGCATGGTGCCCAGCCCTGTGGGAAGTCCAAGGCCCTCCTCCCTCCATCCCTTCCTAGGAAGGTGTGCATCCAAATCGACTAGGTTCCCAAAAAGATAATACATGCAGAGGAGATAGGTCTTAGTGTCATTGTTGATGGCTTCTCATTCTGCCCCCATTGGCAGCCACATTTAGAGAGTTCAGTTTGATCATATGCTCATTCAGTCCCGGTCCAGCTGGATTTGGTGAGCTCCCATTAGATCAGGCACACTGTCTCAGTGGGTGGTCCAGCCCCTCTCGGTCAAATTCTTCACTGAGCTCGGCACCTGTCACCTTGCTTGGCTTCTAGTACTACTTCATTAGCATCAGAACTCCTACCTAACTGTCTTGTTCATATTGGCTACATTTCTGGGGACTCTTCGCCTTAGACAAAAATCCAGGTGGAAACAATTGCTTGAGGCCGCAAAAGTCTACCTTAATGGCAGTTCCAGAGCAACACGCCTGAAATCCGACCCCATTCTCATCTCCCTACTTTGCACTTTGCAACCTTGGTGGCATCTTTCCAAGACAGCACAGCGAGAGAGACACATGTAGTACAAGCGCCACCTACCGGTAAAAATGGAAGAGCGCGCTTCCGTTTGTGGAGTCTCCTGATAAAAACAGGAGAAAATAAAGCCTGCCCCCACCATGTGATTTCTGAATTCCACTGTTCCCCACATTGGCCAATCCTTTGTGAATGAATATGTGTTACAAAACCATATTGCAGCCCATCAGTTTGTATGTTCCTTGTAATCTATGCGAATCCCCACATATAAACACCATATGCATTTATTGGTTCCTACATACATAGGCCAGTTTGAGAAGGATCCACCTAAGCTAGCAATAGTAATTATTTCGGAAGAGAACAGGCTGGGAAGATGAAGCTGGTTAGTGCGGATTTTTGCTGTGTACTTATTTGTATGTTTGACCATTCCGTAGTTTAAAAAGGTAACTTAAGTCATTAAAGAAAAAGTTCAAATCGGAGGAAGAATTCTCTTTGATCTGACCTATTATCTCTAAGCAACACCAGTTTGACTCTGTCGCTACACCTGCTTTGGTTACTTTCTTTAGGAACACGATATTCCCATCCACCCACAATCAGCCACGTGTGCCCGGGCTAGGGTGAAGGGCTGAAAGTAAAGAAACGCAAAGCAAAAGTGTAAAGAAAAAAGCACAGTAAGTCCTTGCGAAGGCTCTGTAGAATAAACACGGGAGATCTCTTTACTTTTAAAATATCAGCAAAGGCTCTGTCTGGGACTCGATGCAATATGGCCGCCTCTGGACGGAAGGGTATAAATATTTAAACCCGGGGTGAATTCGATCAGAGAGCTCTGCCCAAGCCTGCCAAGGGATGCAGTTCTCAGAGGAGCACGCATTAAAGGGCCCTTCCTTTTCTTACCCCTCCCTACTCATTTGGGCCAACAGGAGATGTCATGACCTTCAAAAACTTCCAAGTTATCATTCGATGCTTTAGAAGCTGAGACTAGCCATTTATTGTCTTTGGATGTTTTTTAAGTTGTGGGATATTTTTAAGTTTTAAATTTTCTTTTTTTAAAATTCATCTTTTGTTTTCAACTTTGTCTTTGGCATATGAAAACTGTGTATTCTTTTTTTCCCCCCAAAAAATGTATGGGTTCATGTCTTGGTGAAGAAAGTGTGCCCAGTTCTTGGATTCTAGATATAGTTTGCTATATTTTGTCTTAATAGTTTCATTACCTAATTTCCTTTATATAGCTCTGAATTTAATTTCCTGCTATGGGACTTAGGGCTTTTTGTTTGTTGTTTTTGTCTTTTGAGACAGGGCCTTTCTCTGTCACCCAGCCTGGCGTTTATGATCCTCCTTCCCCAGCCTTCCATGTTTTGGATGACAGGTTCTGGGAGCGTCACACAGTGTGAGGGAGCCACCAGCTTCATCTCTGTCTGCTTGAAATATGGGTCACACCACTGATTCAATAACCCCTCTGTCCCCACCTTTGGATTAAGTCCCAGAAGTTCTTGAGTACCCCCTGTACCAACACCAGACATGTCACGTTTAGATTTCTACTTTCATTCCAGGGGCACCTGTAAGAACTGCTGTGGAGACGATGGTGGTCCGCTGTGGAGCGCATCGGTGGATCACGTGTGCTGACCTACCGGTGGTTGAAAGTGTCCACTTGGCAGACGGCGTGCCTTCTAAAAAGCAGCACTGGGAACTTTGTATTTGACAGTCACTCCCAATATATTTGTGGAAAATGCACCAGGACAGGGACAGAGACGTGCAGGTGTGTCTAACTGCTGGGGGGGGGGGGGGGGGGAGGGGGGGGGGGGGGGTGGGGAATGTAGCTCCAACAATCAGTCTACTATTTATAACCTCGGGTCATGAAGGAGGAGACCCAGAAGCCGGAGACTGAACTAGAGGCCCCAGGAGAAAGGTTGGAAAGGTTCAGAAGTCCATGCAAGCAGCACTGAAGCAAAGGGAGACCGCAGTGAACCAACAGACATGGCGTTTCCACCTGGCAGCACAGGGGCCAGCACTTCCTGGGTTCACTGCGGGAACAGGAAGTCTGTCAGGACCATCCAGGAGCCCTTCCCAGAGAGAGGAGGATTCTGCTCAGTCTAACTGAAGACATCTGAAACACTCGGATCCCGATTCGCTAGTAAACAGTGATGGAGAATCAGGTGAGAATTTGAGCTGTCGGCTTCCAGGTGGCGGTGAACAGGTACAAAGCCAAAACAGTGACAAGGACGGGACTTGCAGACACCAAGATGAAGTGAAGTTTCTCACTGAGATCTCCTGTTCAAGTTTCAGAGTAAATGGCGAAGAAACAGTTCTAAAATCAAGAGAGTAGAGCAACCCATAATAAAAACAGAACAAAACTCCACCAATGACACGTATCATTAGGAATTATAAAACACAGCTATGAAAATGAGAAGAAAAAAGGACCAAGTCTTAGTTTCTTAGCAAGAGAGTGGGCAGTTCTATCATCAAATATAAGAAAGACCAATCACTAGTTGTGTATATTATTCCTGCATGTGCCTGCAGTGCCCTCAGAGGCCAGAAGAGGGCGTCAGACCTTCTGGAATTAGAATTATGATCGTGAGTCATTGTAGAGGCGCTGGAAATTGAACCCAGGCCCTCAGGGAAGAGTGGGCATTGCTCTGAACCAGAGTCATCTCTCCAGGCTACTGCTCATCATTAAAAAAAAAATTAGTTTTAAAGGGGCAGGGTGGTACATACTCTCAGTCCCAGCACACGGGAGGAAGACACAGGCGGATCTCTGTGAGTTTGAGGCCAGGCCGGTCTACAGAACTATTCCAGGACAGCTAGGGTTGTTACACAGAGAAACCCTGTCTTGAAAAAACAACAACAACAAAAATGTTTTATTTATTTCTGTGTATGTGCATACTGCTGCATGCCTACAGTGCCCATAGAGGCTGGGAGAGGGCATAGCATCTCCAAGGAGCTGGAGTAAAAAGATACTGTGAGCGACCTGGTGTGGGTTCTAGGAACCAAACTTGGGTCCTCTGCAAAAGTATGTTGCCCTAACCACTGAGCAATCTCTTCAGCCCTGTCTTAGTTAGGGTCACTATTCTGTGATCAAACACAGGAGGAATGGGTTGGTTTCGCTTACATTTCATATAATGGTTCATGGTCAAAAGCGGTGAGGACAGGAACCTGGAAGTAGAAAGAAGCTGATGCAGAGGCCATGGAGGAGTGCTGCTTATTGGCTTGCTCAGTCTGCTGTCTTATAGAACCCAGGACCACCAGCCCAGGGATGTCTCTACCCGCAATGGGCTGGGTCCTTCCCCATTAATCACTAATTAAGAACAGTAAGGCTTGCCTACAGCCCAAATTATGGAGGCATTTTCTCAACTGAGGCTCCCTTCTCTCCGATGGCTCTAGCTTCTTTAAAGTTGACATAAAACTAGCTAGCACAAGCCTCAGTGTCTCACCACTTCTGAAGCTCGTTTTCAACCATGAAAGCTGTATTTACTATAAAGCAACTACTGCCATTGCCTGAGGTTGACATTCAAATCTTCCTTGGCTCGCAAGGCCAAGCCTCCTGTCCCTCCCAACTAGCATGGTTTAGAATTTTATATCAAGTCCTTTATTTTCTAAACAATTTGTCATTGCATTTCTTTCTGGCCCTTTTAGGAATAATAGTACTAAAAATAAGGATTGAAAGGGCCCTTTTTGGTTAAATACATTCCTAAGGAGCTTTGTCATTAGTGAAGCTTCCCCTTCGTGTGTAATAGTCATGTCAACTTTACTCCGTGATTATTTTGAATTATGTAGGGTTCCCTCCATCTGGAATATCTTCTGCTTCTCTGTATTACTTAAAAGTGTATAGTTCTTTTCTCTGGAATGGATTTAATACTGAATAAGAGGTAACTTTTTTAAAGGTGTTATCAATTCCTGGGGACACAGCTCAGTTGCAGAGGATGCAACTAAAGTGGGCAAGGACCTGTGCACGATTCCCTGGCCCCGAAAACAGAAAGATACGTGAACCCAGAGTATCCAGTTTCACCCACAGAAACCCCAGATTGCAATAGGAAGTCTATGTAAGGCATCAGTTCTGAAAGAATGAACGTTGGTATCGTAGAGAGTGCTTCTATGCAGGAGCGTGGGATGTCTCTGGTTTGAACTGATTTTGTTTCATGTTTTTCAACAGGGCTGCATTTTTAAAAAATATTTATTTATTTATTATGTATACAATATTCTGTCTGTGTGTATGCCTGCAGGCCAGAAGAGGGCACCAGATCTCATTACAGATGGTTGTGAGCCACCATGTGGTTGCTGGGAATTGAACTCAGGACCTTTGGAAGAGCAGGCAATGCTCTTAACCTCTGAGCCATCTCTCCAGCCCTCAACAGGGCTGCATTTTTATAACTCATTTATTGACTGTCTGAGCCCTGTCCAAGTTCCTCTTGGGTTGCCTCATTTTTTTTTTTTTTTTTTACTGGTAGCCATGCCCTCCCTCGCCCACCAGTGTGGAATCACTGTCCATCCTTTGTAGTCACTGGGCCATTACTTTTCTTTATGGTGTTAGTGTCATAGCTATTACTCTGCACGAAAAAAGTTTAATCTTTTTACATGATTAACCCTGGTAAAGTGAGATGGGCTTCTGCTCTTTTTGGGAGGGGAATGGTTCTTCCTTGGCTTACTTGATATACATGGAATTTATCCACATCGGTGCAGTTCATTCACGTGTATGGCTGCACATCACTCCTCTGGACAGGCGTGCTAACAACTTGGACTGTTGTTGGTGAATATTTCGGTTGTTTCCCAGTGTTCAACTGCCCCAAGTCTTCTAAAAATGCTCTCATGTGTACTGATAGGGGCTTCTCCAAAGCACCATTCTTTACAGCTTTTTTTCATTTAGTAAAATAATTTTTAAATCTATTTTTTCATAAATGTTAATATATATTAACATTGAAAACAGTTTCAATGATCAAAAGTCTTTAACTGTGAAATTTCCTCATAGTATTAGTTAGTGCCCAATTGACCAAAATGACAAAAACACATGAGAACATTTGTAAAATAGTTCATCAGAAACTTTCAAGTTTGGGAAATACACCTATCAATGACTGAAGGCAACTTCACATATATATGATGTCATGCTGCTCTAAAATGAGACAATGTTTGGCATTAATGCTATTCCTGTTTTTTCCTCTTGGTTTGGCCAATGCTGGCATGGAGCAATCTTTTCCCCATAAATAAATCAGCAGGAATGGGAACAATCTTTCTATGGGGATGCCAGCCAGTTCTTTGTGCTCCTTTAAGATAAACGCCCCAGACGGTATGGAGGGCTAGCGTTAATTTTTAATGGTCCATTAGTGGATACACCTGCCTTCCTTTTGTTGAAAACAAGATGATGGAAACTGCTTGGCTTGCAGGATTCCCTCGCCAGCCACTAGAGCCTGTCTGCTTGCCAGTATCTGGATGTGTACCCAAACTGTTATCAAACGACTATAAATTCAGCCCTGACTTGAGAAGCACTCTGCTTAAGCTAATCTGTCTAAAATGTTTGGGAAACTTGAAATGTTGTGAGTTTTAATAGCTTAATAGTTACTGTGAACCTATTTAGAAAATGCCCTGGTTAGGTTTTATTATCAACTTGATTCAACCATGAGTGCCCTGGGAAGAGGGACCCTCAACTGAAGAACTGCCCAAATCAGATTGACCTGTGGGCATGTCTGAGGGTCGATCTTCCAGATTTCTAAGGATGTAGGGGGGACCAGCCCACTTTGGGGGCAATATCCCTAAGCAGGCAAGCCTGGCCTGTATAAGAAAGCTAGCAGAGCAGGAGCCAGAGAGCACGCTAGCGACCAATGTGCGCCCAGGGCCTCTGCTGCAGTTCTTTGGGTTACCTCAGTGATAGACTGCTTTCTGGAAGAGGAAGCCAGATAAACCCTTTCTTCCCCAAGCTACTTTTGGTCTTGGTGTTCACCACATAACAAAAAGTAAGCTAGTACAGAGAGCTTTGTAAGTGGAAAGATGTCCTTACCTAGAAGAAGAAAAGATAGTACACTGAATTTGATTCATACATCACAAAATGTCAACAGTTGTCATAGGTCATCTAAACCCCTATTCCTTTTGATAATTTAAAGGGCAGTTTTAGATACTGTAATAACTTCTCCACATAATACCCCCAAAGTGGGAAATTTGTCCTTTATCAATTAAAAGCTCAGCAAACATCTTGTGTTACTCAGTTTGCTCACACATGTAATGAGACAACCAACACAGAACTGCTTAAGGAAGGAAGGAAGGAAGGAAGGAAGGAAGGAAGGAAGGAAGGAAGGGTTTACATGGGGAGGGGCATGCAGTCTGTGTAGGCAAAGACATAGCAACACTAGCATACTGTGGCGTGTCCCATTGCATCTGCAATCAGAACTGGAATTCAGCTGACTTCCCCATTTTCTCCTCTTTTTATTCAGTTTGTGATTGTGGCTCATGGAATGGTGGTGCTCATGTTCAAGACAGAGCCTCCACCTTGCTTGAACTCTCTAGAAACACCCTCATCGACACAACTAGAGGCGTGTTCTCTAGGCCATTCTAAACACAGCCTAGTGGACAGTGACAACTGAGCATCGTGTACTTCATAAGGGCAAACATTCAGGGCTCACAGTACTCCAGCTGGCTTGTATGAGTGCTGGCGGCCCTTTCTTCCAGGGGATATAGCTGTTTCTCTCTTTTCATGATGTCTAGACATCATTAAGAATCACTGTCTGGGTCCTTCAGCATCTTGGGTGTACAGTACCGCCTGTCTACCACGCGATGGTTCGTGAGTCGGGCAAGGGACTGGAGACTGAATCACACACACAGAGACAGAGACACGGGTCATCCTTGAAACAAGAAGGCCAATTTTATTGTGTTCCCGGGCAGCTTATATAGGGCTCTCCTTGACTAATGGCCATGCTGCAAGCCCACCAGAAACCACTCCCCTGCCATCAGGAACTCATGAGGGTCTCGTGCCCAGAGCAGCTGCAAGCACAGGGAAACAAGCTGTTTACTCCAGCAGGCAAAGGGTCATAGAAGATTCAGGGACTGGGGGTCTGCAGTCCCCAACACTTGGGGATTACAAAATGAAGTCACCTCAATTTTACTAACCCTTCTGTGAGTGACAGACTTGGGATAATCCTATAAAAAACAAAGCTTCTTCCCTTGCGGGCTCTTTCAGAAAATAAGACCCCAAATATGCTACTTTGGCATAAGAGATACTATAAGCTGAAGACGTGAAACAAACAGGAGGTGCAAGAAGATCGCTCTGATACTTGTTTCCAAAAGACAAAAATGAAATTCCCTTTTGGAAGATTCCCACCCCATCCACCCTTTACCAAGAAGACAGTGGCATTCTTGTCAGGATAGTAGACAAGGCCGTGGAGAAGCTGTGCAAACCCTTATGTTCCTGCTCACTTCTTTACCTAATTGTGTCTACTTGTCTTATCACAGCTTCACAGATCCAAGCCAGTTTATGTGTATTGATGCTAACTGCTTCTTTAAGTCTTCAGTTCCTCAGAAGGTATGCTCTGGATAAAACTCCATTTGCATCCTTTTCCTCTGCTGAGCTATCTATGTCATTTTAGTTCTTAGGTCCAGATTAGGTAACGCTATGAAGCTGTCAGCAGTTGTTGCAATGGCAATTATTCCTATGATGGTAACAAAAAGTCATTCAATAAAACATTTTGTCCTTGTTAGTAACCTAGGACTTGTATTAGAGATACCAGCAATAGGCCTGTCTTCCCATGGTCTGGTCAGAGTTACAGGTAACTGTAATCCTATCCTAGACTTTAATAGAGTAATAGAATGTAGGGACTTATTGAAAGGAGTAATATTATTGATGCACATATGCAATTTATAATCAAAATAATCAACACTATTCAGAGTAAGATTAATGTTAAGGCTATCTCTAGGGAAATCATAGGGTAACTTTACATAAGGAGCACTATGAAAGGAGTTATTAAAGAAGATGCATAATTATTGGGACAGGTGCAAGTGAAATTACCCACCCATGTCTGTACACAATTTAATGCTGGCAGATTTTCCAAGTATGTCATTGTTCAAATTACAGTTTATTTTAAAATCAAATCCTAGGCCTAGGGAGAGCTAGGCCTCCAGTTGCCAAGCCATGAGCCTCGTGGTTCAGAGTGGAAAATAGTGTTAAGTATGAATATACCATAGAGCTGATCATTATAATTACACCACTGGTTATTATCTGAGGGACAGTTAGGGACACGTCTTCCATGAGGACCCCAATCAGTTAACATATGTTCACCATGTTGAATGATTTTTTC
This sequence comes from Ondatra zibethicus, assembly GCA_004026605.1. Classification (NCBI taxonomy): domain Eukaryota; kingdom Metazoa; phylum Chordata; class Mammalia; order Rodentia; family Cricetidae; genus Ondatra; species Ondatra zibethicus. The sequence goes on from PVIU01031018.1 coordinate 10,610, forward strand.
CTTTTTCACATCAACATTTTCATCTGGACCAAAGACTAAGGATATATTTATAATTTTTATACAAAAGAGTAGTATAAACAGAGTCTAAACTACATCCAGTACTATTGGATGTGGTTTACATTATCATATTGACCAGAGAATAGCTTGAAATCAGACCCATCTGATTGGTAATTCTGGTATCTGGTAAATGTAAGCCCATATTTGCCTTCTAGTCAGAATGCAAATGTTATAATATCCTATGCAAAAACACAGTCCCTTCTTCAGATGGATGAATGAGTCTTTTGCATTTCCAAGGTTGAGGCTTAAACACAGAGTCATTAGTAATGATAACAGAAACTGAATCCATCTAACCTATGAGCTGATGTAAAGGAAGACAAGACCATAAGACATGTTCAGAAGCGCCAAAGGCAAATGCTAGCATCACCAGAAAAAGATTCTCTGGTGATGTAAGGCTCTGTGTTTTATAGAATGTCTTCTCCTTTGGTGCACAGGGCCTTAACTTGGCCCTTCTCATGATAGGGTTAATGATATCTCCTTTTTTGCTACAGCTGGAAGTTTGCTATTTTTATGGTGACTTCCCCTATCTTGTCCTCTGACTTCTTCTTGTTGGCCTGGGGCCACAGGAACCAGAGAGGAACCCATAATGCCTCAGTAGATCCATCTGCATTGACAAATGTACATCCCTCCCAGTCCCCTCAGCCAAACGAGCTTCCAAGTCTCCAGATGTTTACCACACAGGCCTGTTTAAAGGCCCTTCAGAATGTTCTTCAGAGGAATGGTTTTGAGCTCTTGAACAGGTATCACCTTGAGGCAAATTTTAAAATTTTAGAGTAAATAAGAAAAATGAAAGAATATTCCTTAGTGCTTCCTCTTTTAAATTTTAAAATAATTATTGTTTTGATATTCTATGTGCCCTTTCAATTATACCCTGACCTTGAGGGTTATAAGAAATACCTGTATCTATACAGATGTGCAGGTATGGCATCCAAGGCATAACAGCAAAGTGAGTAACATCCATTTTCCATAATTACTAGTATTTTACATCTGGGATTAATTCCAGTACATGAACACAAATAGGATACTTGGTGTGGGAGAATTGTCTGTATTCTGTCAATCATGATTTAAATAAACGCAGATTGGCCATTAGCCAGGCAGGAAGTATAGACGGGAAAACCAGACAGGAAGTAGAGGTGAGGCAAGGAGAACAGGAGTATTCTGGGAAGAAGGAAGTTCTTTACCAGTTTTGCCCAGACCACCGAAGAAGCAGGATGTGACCTGCCCTGCTGAAAAAGGTACTGAGCCATGTGGCTAACATAGATAAGAATAATGAGTTAATATAAGTTATAAGAGCTAATACAAAGCCTGAGCTAATGGCCCAATCAGTTTATCATTAATATAGACCTCTCTGTGTGATTTCTTTGGGGCTTAACGACTGTGGGAACCAGGCGGGACAGAAACCCCAACAAGCAGGCCCTCATGTTACAGATACTCTTGCTCAGATTGTCTCTCTTGTCTAAGCAGGCTGTGGTATTGTATATGAAGTCTGTTAGCATTGATGTGCAGGTGTTGATGTTCCTGTTCTGGAGAAGTAAAAATAGGGCAAGTTAATGCATTGGCTTGCTTATTTACTTCTGCAATAAAACCAGGGAGGTTAGAGTGTGTGTGAGTACTAGTATAAACAGTGTGTGTAGATTTTCACCAGTTGTTGCTGTTCCTGTTAATGTGGGATTCTTCTCTGTATGCTGTGGATATGTTTATTACCATTGATTAATAAAGAAGCTGCTTTGGCCAATGGCAGGGTAGACTAGAGCTAGACGGGAAAACTAAACTGAAGGTAAGGAGAAAGGTGGCAGAGTCAGAGAGATGCCTTGTAGCTGCCAAAGGAGAAAGACGCTGAAACTTTACCAGTAGGCCACAGTCTCATGGTGATACATAGATTAATAGAAATGGGTTAACTTAGATGTAAGAGCTAGCTAGGAATATGCCTAAACTATTGGCCAAACAGTGTTGTAATTAATATAGTTTCTGTGTAATTATTCATGTCTCAGCGGCTGGGAAACCAACATGCAGTCCCCATCTACATCCTGTAGTAATAGGAGCATAATAGGATGTGAAGACAAAATTAAAGCAGTTTCTATTGTTAGAACTAATCCTACAACATAAGTAGAATCCCAATGTTTAAGGGTTTGTGAACTGACTGCAATAAATGAATCAAAACAGCCAGTTACACTCTTTAGGCTGAGGAAAAGGAGTATTAAGAAACTGATGAATATCTGGACCATGAATCCTTCCTATGCCATTAGATGAATCACCAATAAAATAAGGAGCTGCCTGTGGAATGGGAGGGTGTTAGACATTTTTTTTGTAATCACAAATTCAGAGAAAATCCCATAGTTTTCCAGCTGGATAATGGTTTCCTATCTTTCATAGTAATCTGCAAATGGAATTTGGAAATCCATACAGCTCTGTAACACTCTTAAAAACTGTTAAATGTAGCATAATACTTCAAGGATCAAATCCATATTATTGTTGACATCCAGTTCTCCCTGATTTACTAATTGAGCAAGAAGAGTAGGATAAACAGCTAGTGTTTTAGGACCCTTATGGTATAAATAAACCCACTCCCAAATTTATCCTCTTGTGCTGTGATTTTTGTAGGAGACAATTTAGTGGAGAAAATAAGGAAGTTTAAAGGCAATGAAAGATCCACATAATACGCAAATGTTTCTTTTAGTCTGGATTCAAATAGCTATGGTTCTTTTTTTGCCTCTCAAGATAATCTGAGAGAACTGTCCAATGCCATCTCTTCTTCTTCTAAAGTTTAAATAGATTGGTGAGTGCATTACCAAGTATAGCTCATCAGGCCAGGGAGAACTTGGGAACCAAATTCCTTTTCCCTGATGGGCCCAAGCTTGCCTAGGTTATAAGTTGGCTTTTCCATAGGCTCTCTTAATCCTCATCAGGAAGTGGAGAAAATTCAAGACTAGATTGATTATAAATTTCCTCATCCTATGCTTCAGGGTCATTTTCAGGCAATGGAGGATATGTATGTAAAGGAGGCTCCAGTAAAGGAGTTGAGGAAATTGTCACCAGCATAGTAATGGATGAGTGGCCCTGTTTTTACATTTGATTTTGCATTGCTGGGAAAAATCTTCTTTTTTTTTTTTTTAAACCAATTTTAAAGCTTGGTCATCCAGTTATGTTCAGTCAAGGAAAAGGAATTATCCATCTCTCCCTTATTATTTGTATCCTCCTTATCATCCTTAAGTGGTGTAGGAGGGTCCTTCTGTATTTGGGTTGCTTTTATTGGTTAATAAAGAATCTGCCTTGGCCTTCTGATAGGGCAGGACTTAGATAGACAGGATAAGGAGAAGAAAATGCTGGGAAGGGGCCAGAGCCAGAGAGAGCCGCCCGCCATGAAGCCCGCCAGGTCACACATGCTGAATCTTTCTGGGTAAGCCACGACTCGTGGTGACACACAGATTATTAGAAATGGGTTAAACAAATATGTGAGAGTTAGCCAATAAGAGGCTAGAGTTAATGGGCCAGGCAGTATTTCAATGAATACAGTTTCCGTGTAATTATTTCGGGTACACACCGGGAGCCGGGTAGCACAAGGAGCCCTGTGCCGGAACGCAGCCCGAGCCCCTCATTACAACACTTAAGCACTTGGTTAACAGTCTGAATTAAAGCTTACTGTGTAGAGACAAAGTTTCTATCCTGCCTGGTACCAGTCATTCAGACACAAAGAAACACACAGAGGCTTATATTAATTATAGATTTGGCCTATTAGCTTAGTCTTATTATTAACTAGATCTTACAACTTAAATTAACCCATAATTCTTCTATGTTTAGCCACGTGGCTTGGTACCTTTTCTCAGTAAGGCATTCTCATCTTGCTTCCTCTGCTTCTGGCTGGTGACTGTATCTCTGCCATTCCTCTCCCCAGAATTCTCCTAGTCTGGTTGCCCCACCTATACTTCCTGTCTGACTACTGGACAATCAGCATTTTATTAAACCAATACAAGTGACAAATCTTTACAGTGTACAAGAGCATCATTCCACATGATCAGTGGCCCAAAATTGAACAGGATCATTTCTCCTTGTCTATATGCCTTTTCAACATCCTTTTGGACTCTGTCCCATACTTCTTCATCTGAACTTCCTTCTTCTAGAAATAAGATATTATAATCATAAACAACTTTCAAGCAATCTAATAGTTGTAATTTTAATACTTGTGCTCCTTCTTTCTTTAAAAAGTGATGCACAAGCTTGACATGAAGGAAAAAAAAAACAGGTTTTTACCCCATTATTCTCAGTCACATACTTCTGTGAGGGTTCGTAATCTCTTATCTCATAGACCCAAAGTTGTTCTGTAATGTTGGAGCATCCATCTTCAGCCTACAGGCCCATAGTATCTGGCAGACTTTTCCATGAAGCAGGAAATTTCAAAGACAGTTCCGCCTACATTGGCAGTTTGTCAGTCACTTTTGTCTGTGTCCTGCAGAATGTCTAGCAGACTCTTTCATAAAACAGGAACCCCAGCTGCTTTTGGGACCGAGAACCTCGCCCAACCAGCCTCTGCGGATTCATCTGGACCCTGTCCCGGCTGCACCTGAGCTCGGCCCACCCGGGCTGAGGCCTTGGGGGAAGGGCGAGTCCCCTGCTAGGGGGCCTCCTTTGTCCCACGGAGCCGAGCAGAGAGGAGCTGGCAACCCTCAGTAGGCCTGCTTTTGGGACCGGGATCCTCGCCCAACCAGCTT
>PVIU01031019.1:0-15373 GCA_004026605.1 Ondatra zibethicus
CTCTCCCCAGTCCTTCTCCCTTCTCCTTCCCCCTCTCCCCTTCCCCTACCCCCTACCCCGCACCTTTATCCCCGCCCCTGTGCTTCCAACTTTGCCTTATGATCTTGTTTGCTTCCAACTTCCAGGAGGATCTGTATATGCTTTCTTTGGGTTCACCTTGCTATTTGGCTTCTCTGGGCTTGTGAGCTAAATGCTTAGTGTTCTTTGTTTTATGGCTAGGGTCCACTAATGAGTGAGTGCATACCATAATCATCTTTCTGGGTTTGGGTTACCTCACTCAGGATAGCGTTTTCTATTTCTATCCATTTGCATGCAAAATTCAAGATGTCATTATCTTTTGGGGAACCTAGTCTTTTTGGATGCACACCTTCCTAGGCTGGGATGGAGGGGGGTGGGCCTTGGACTTCCAACAGGGCAGGCACCATGCCCTCTTTTAAGGAAGAAGGGGGAGGGAGGAGAGGTGGGGGGTAGCGGGAGGGGACTGGGAGAAGGGGAAGAAATGTAAAAATTTTATTTATTTATTTATTTTGAATGGAAAAAATAAAAGAATACAAAAAAAGAAAGAAAAGAAAATCAAGGATCTATTGGGAAACATGTAGGTGACCTCTTGAAGTATCACCTCAACCAGACCCAAAGGCATTGAGTGTTGGGGTGAGTTGGTTAGGACTGGCAGAAGGAGTTATGACCGTTCTTAGAAGGTGTACCAACAGTTCTTTTATATGCAACCGAGCCTTTGATTAGAAATGTTGTGCATTGGTCTTGATAAGCTGCTAGTGCTTCAGATGAAACTACTGTCCTTGGAGACAGCGTTTGAACACAGATAAGGATTACAGAGAAAGAATGCTTTCCAACTCACAAGGTTTTATTCAAATATCATGTAATATTCTGTATAGGTCTCAGTAGGCTAAACAGCAGAGGTGTATAGTTGTTCTATAACCATTTGTGCCTATATATTTTTCTGTTTTTTCTCTATGTCTTTTATCACTTCTCCTATTACTTGCCTTGGGAAGTTGTTATTTCCAATTATTTTGCTTTCCTACAGGCATTGGTGCCCTGTGGAAGAAGAATTAAGTAAAAACATTTTTCTACCTCCTTTCTTACAACATTTACTGATGCTGCATGTATTCCTCAGTTGAAAGGCTCTCCCATTTTAGGGCTTTCTGTACATGGTTCCCTCCAGCTTGAATATGGTAACTATTTTATCCTCCTCTGTTCCTCCCCTAAGATTTGTAACAATATCCCTCTACTAACCACAAGTCAGAGCACACTACCTTTCATAATCCCTTGCCACTCAACTCATGTGTTTGTAAGTAATATGTTTGTTAGGAAACCTTCAAGGCACCCACATAAGGATGCTGACTGTTGCACAAATGTAGCACTGAATTAGTGTTGCATCCTCCCTATTCTCCTGGAGTCAGTTTTTATGCGCATGGCATTCAATTAAAATCACTTGCATTGCATTGTCATAATTTGGTAGCAGTTATCCGGAATGTATCTTATGCAGTGACTGATTTGTGAGCCAGAAGTTGAGATGGCCAAACAGTTGAGTTTCCACTGCTGTGGTGTAGGAGAACAACAATCTACAGCATGAAGATAAGCCAGAAGACTCTTTCCAGGCTGGGATAAAGCTCAAGTATATAATAAATCTCACAAAATAATATATCACAAATGTTCAATACAAAAAGTTCCCAATAATCATTTATATGGATATAATAACATGTGAGTGATAATTATCAATCTATTTTTCAATAAGTACATTTACAAACATATGTGTGTACTTATCTAATGGGATTAATAGTTACATTTTAGATCATTGAGAAATATTGTTCATATTCTGCTTTAATTTCTACAACTAACTCTTGTGCCTTAAAGTTGCTCATCTTGATTGTTGATAGTTAAATTTAGCAAAAATAGACACAAATGTGATCACCTAAAGTTTAGGATTTTGATCTAGAAGTCCAGCCTGCTTTTTGCAGCACTTACACAAACTTTGTCATGGTGCCGTATTTCTATGAACCTCCATTTTCTTGTATGGAACTGGGGCATACTGTTAGTATGCACTTTGAAGAGTTGTTTAAGAATATGGATAATATTATCCCCTTTGTAGAATATGTACAGTAAGCATGAAGGAGATGCTATCCATACTGCTGATCCCACCTACATTGCTCCATGTAGATGGACATTCCTAATGATCCTAAGCATGGAAGATAAGGAACAATCTATGTAGAAGGGAATTGGAAAAAATTACACAGAGTAGCAGGATTTCACTGAGAAGTTGGTGCCTAAGCATTCCCTTATTCTAGAAAAATATCTGGAGAAAAGTTAGGGACTGCAAATCTCCATAACCCACCAGCTACCATGTTGTAATAGCCTGACTGTTATACAGAACAGACTACCCTTCCTAATATCTGTTCTGTAAATGATGCCATGGGGTATCTGCCTAACCCTGAAAGATATGGTCCATAGAATAGAACTAACTGAAAGCCAAGCAATTTGGATCAATTCACCATTATTTAATAGCCTTTGTGTTTGAGTAGTGATAGAGCAAGTGATAGAGAGTACAACCATGAGAATATGAGTGTGCAAGGAAGTCCAGAGGCATTGAGAAACGACACAAATAAGTTGACTAAACAGGGCACATGAAAATCTGTGTGTAGATGTTTCTAATTGGACATCATTAAAGTGCACTGCAAAATATTTTCACTTTTAGTCCCAAATATTTCCATTAATTATAAAAAAATCTATTAAGTATAATACATGTGTCAGGGACTGTGTTTTCTTTTACTTGCCTGGGGCAAATATGACTATTATCTCATTCCACAGATAAGTAAATACAGTGAGAAAATAAACAAATTGACAAATATTATTTAACTAGGAAATAGCACATAAGTAGAGACAGAATTGAATGCTAGTCAGCTTATAACAAAATGAGTGAGGCTCAATGTAGTTGCCTCAACAAGCAACCTAGTTCCATGTAGATTAAGCAACTCCTTGTCTTGCACTTGTATCCAGAAGCAAAATGTTTTTAAAAGACTTTTTGGCTGTGGGTTTCTTGTCCTGACTTACTGCTTTCTGACTTTCTGTATCATCTTGCACAAGAGACTTGGTTTCTCTTGGCCTCATAGTCCTTATCTAGAAATTGGGAAAATGTCCCATCTCTTTGTGACGTGTTAAGTAATATATGATATAGAGATCTTCACAAGGAATACGTCATTAATTGCATGACCTTTGTTAGTTTTATTTTCTCTTATTTTATTCTACTCCAGAAAATCATTTATTATCTTGGATACCTCCAGTGACAAGGAGTTCATTTCTTCTCTGGGATTCCTATTTAGCCCATACAGAACAACCCTGATTATTAGAGACTTGACCTTTCACAGCACAATGCTTTCTCACATTCACTTCTCTAGATGAAAACAGACTAAGGCTAGCACCCATTTTTGCATCCTTGGACTTTTGCTGTCGTGGATTGTTACTTCTGGTGTTCTGAGTTTTCCTTTGCAGGGTAAACACTGATTGGCCTTCCCTCAAATGAGAAGCCTATAAATTCTCTCTCCAGACTTCTCATCACATTGGAGTGATGACTAACAATGTTTCTGCATATTTAAATTTCAAAGAGGATTAAGTTCTCTATAAAATGTGAAAAACCACATATATAATAAAATGCATCCAGTAATGACTTCTGATGGTATTTTTCTCAAGCCCAGCTGAGGTTCCTCACTTGTTAGCCATTGTGAATCATCTGTAGCCTTTTCTGCCATGTATCTTTGGGATTAATGTAACAGAGCACTCTCCTGACTTGAGAATAGATGACAAAATATAAATTATCTTAAGTTCTATGATATTAATCATTGAGAAATAAATGGAGGCCATGGGATGAAAAATCACGTATGCAGGTCTTGCATTAACATGCCCCCTTTGGTATAGGATTATTTTACCTTACAAATTCTGTGTCTGCATTTTGTTTGTAGAAAGGGAGACTGAGCAGCCCCAGGCCTCAGTGAAATAGATACATCATGTGTCTTTTAGTCAAGAACATCATTCCCTTCCTCTGTCTTGGATGATAAGGGTCATACCTGTTCTGTAAGGTCTTTAGTCAGTGGCTTCAGAATATGTACACGGTTCATGATTGTCTCTGTGTTTTGGCAGGCAGTAGGTCCTTAGTAAATACGAAGTGAATAAACACACTATTGAAAGCAGAAACTTGAATGGCTTCTTTGTGTGTTCTTTATACTCAATTTTCTTCCTTTATTCCCCCTCTTACATTTTGCCATGTCTTATTGAAAATTTTGCGTAGTCTCATATGCCTAGAGTTTAAAAACCTGCCTATGTAGTTAAGCCAAAGGGTCAAAGTGATATTCAGAAATAAAACATCATTGAAGCCAGTGATAGGAACGGGCATAAATGTGAAAAAAAAGGGAACACAGAGGGAACAAGGCATCCAGAGAAGAAAATCCAAAGGTCTAGGTCCATCTAAGACTAGAATTTTAATCTTTGAGCAGAATGTGACTCTTAAACAAAGAGCGTTCTGAAAAGCTGTCTTTGTTTCTTTAAGAAAAAAGTAAAGATTTGTTGAAATGAAGCTGCCTGGAGTCCAAGGCCAATAACAGGTTGAAAAGTCAGAAAGTTTCATAGGAAGAGAAGGATATGACTTCAGAAAGCAGTATAGGCAGGGCCCTTTCTCAGCTTGCTGACCTATACTGGATCTGCCTGACTCCTGGAGACAATGCTACAGATTCTAAAGTAAAAGTTTGCACAAGGTTGGCCTTCTAGTGTTTGATGAATAACACGAGAGAAAAACAGTGCAGTAAAGAATATAAGAATTCCTTTGAATTTAACTGGATGCTTTATCCCAGTAAATGAATAATAAATTAGAACTTTACTGCAGGGTGGTGGTGGCGGCGCACGTCTTTAATCCCAGCACTTGGGAGGCAGAGGCAGGTGGATCTCTGTGAATTCGAGGTCAATCTGGTCTACATGGTCTACAGAGCTAGTTCTAGGACAGGCTCCAAAGCTACACAGAGAAACAAAAAACAAACAAACTAAACAAAAAACAAACAAAAGCAAAACAAGAAAGAAAACTTTACTTAGATATTTTGACTATGGGTGTTGATTTTGGTCACAAAACATTCACAGGTCCTAGAAGAGGTCTTCCTAGGCACAAATGAAGACCCTGGAACTGATTGGTCAGACTGACCTGAAACTCCACATAGTCACCACTAGAGGTCAAATATCCTTCTCCTTTGACTCAGAACACCATCCTGAGGACATTTGTATCAGTTATTTTCTCACTGAGGTGAGAAATCACCTGGTAGTGGCGAGTTAAGTGAAAGGAGGTTGATTCTGTCTCATGGGGTCAGGAGCTATAGACTACATGGCAGGGAAAACACGGTGGCACTGGTGCTCCATATAGAATGACAAGAAATTTTCACAACATGCATATACAGAAACAGAACCTGGTACTAGAATCAGAGACACATTATAGCCTTCTAGAGGCTTCGTAACCACCTAAGACAGTGCTATTGATGAAGGGTGAAATGTTTGAACACATGAACCTGCGGAGGAGACTTAATTCGAATCTTTCAGTGCTGATGGCTGCGGGTCTGAGAAAGTATAGTGAGAATCAGTTTGCTAGCTTAAACCCCTTCATCTTCTTTATCCACATTTCATCATCCATTCATTACCCAGTATCTTGCCACATGTTTACCTTGTGCTGACTGATTCCAGACTTTTCTTCCTAGGAAAAATTATGATCTTACCCAAAGGTGGAGGAAAAAATTTGTGTGGAGAATATTTTCTCTCAGGCAGATAAAAATGCATATAAATAGATCTTTCATCCCAGGTGGGAGAATTTGTGTTCATGATTTTGATTATGGAGACTTTTATATGTTTTTAGAGAATATTTGCATCTGACTTTCCCCTGGGATGAAAGAACAGCTGGTGTGCCCTTTCTGTCTGTGGCCAGCTCCAACTTTGAGAGCCAACGCATGCTGCTTTTTGTAAAAGTGGGAGAGGTTGCGTTAATGGTGCAGAAGCTCACAGAACGAGACAAAGACTCTCCCAGGGAGCTGGGCACTTGCTTTTCTAATGTGGACATAGGGCAGAGGAGGGTGCACGATCAGAAGAAAGCAAATTGTCTTGCATAGCAAGCATGAAAGCAAAGAATTTTTGGAAGATTTCTTGGGTCTTTCTTTTTTTGAAAAAGATAACAGCCTTTAAAATAAGTCTGACTTTCTTTAAGATCTAAAAGACCCACTGATCTTCCTTTGAGCTTTGAGTATTGAGTTTTGAGTGAAAAAAATTGAAACCAATGGAAGGCATAACTCTGCATGTATGTCTGTACATGTGTAGGCATACGTAGAGGTACGCAGACACATATACACACAAACACACACAGTGAGGAGTTGGTTCATAATTAGAAAGTCACAGAAGCCTGAAAATCTGTAGTCAACAAGTTAAGCCACAGGGTGGGTGAGGATCTAGCTTTCAATATGAAAACTTGAGATTCATGAAGTTTATGTTTTAGTTTGAAAGAAGACAAAACTAATAAATTACTCCCTCCAATAAACTCTTATCTCTAAGATTCAAAATCTCAGACAGGAGAAATTATCTTCTCCTTTTATCTCTTTGAACTTTCTACTGATTTAGATGAAACCTATTTACATTAGGGGGAGCAATGTGCTTTACTGATATAAATGCTAATCTCATCCAAGGCTAGCTTCACAGCAATATCCAGAAGAATACTTGATAGCAGATCTGGGCACCTGAGACCCAGTCAGGTTCACATATAAAATTGTCCCTCGTAACCCTACATTTGTTTGTTTAAAATAAGCATAGGACCACAAAAAAAAAGCATGCAACAAGAAGAATGGAACAGAGGAATGCTGGCATGCGAAGAAGTCAACCTAATGTTTTCCTCTTGATGTTTATGATGGGACACTATGCAACTGCTTATAGTTTTTGAAGTCAGCTCTTTGAATTATGTAACGTCATTGTAATATCACTCAAATGAATTTTTTAAAAAAAAATGAGAGAAATAGAACCTGAATAAAAAGAACCTGAAATGCTGAGTTCTTTTCCATCATTCCTGTCTCAAACATTTTACCAGTGCTCTTTTGCTTCTTAAGTGGGTCTTTGTGAATCCAAAAATATTGGCTAGTCTTTGGAGATGCAAGATATAGGTGTCAAAGTGTTAAGGAGGCTGGACATATAGTTCAGTGCTTAAGAGTGCTGCTCTTGTACAGCACCTGAGTTTGGTTCCCAGCACTCATTGGCCAACTCACAACTGGCTGTAACTCCAGCTGAAAGGGATTCAAATGCCCCCTTCTGGACTCAGTGAGTACATGAAGCACTCACACAAGCACAAACTCACATGAATACACACAAACACACACACACACACAAACTCACATGAATACACACACACACACACACAATCACACACACTTTTAAAATTAAAATAAGTCTTTTTAAAAAAGAAAAAAGATGCTCAGGCTCTGAGCCATGTTGGGGTCCGCGGGATGTGCAGCTGCAGCCACGCTTCCTGGAGTGGCCTGCACTACCACCCGTGGCCATGGAGTCCTCTGGCCCAAGTTGCTGCCAAGGGCCATGTCTGGGTCTGTGGGCCCATGGCAGCCAGGGTCCGTGTTGATGTTCATGGCTCAGCGTAGATGCCCAGGGTCGGCACTGAACCAAAGGCAGTGCAGATGCCCAGGGTCTAGGCCAGGTCCAAGCTGTCATCGGAGGCCATGTCTGGGTTTGTGCCTGCCACAGCCAGGGTCTGTGTTGAGATTCGTGTTTCTCACTGTCATGGGTGGGAGTCTGGATCGCCACCTGGGGTCTGGGGACCATGTTTCTGCTGGACCCCTGCCGATCTGAGAGGCCTGTGCTGCCGCTGCCGAGGTGCATGATGAGATCTGTTTCCGAGTTGCTGCTGCTGCTGGCTTCTGGTACCGTGGTCCTGCCACAGATGGAATCTGTGTTGATGTTTGTTACGTATGTTACCACTGCGGTCCATGTGAACCATATGTGTTGAACCATGTGCTAAATCATGCTTTGAAGTAAACATACCTCCTAAGCTGGCCCCACCCTTCACTGGACCAGGGAGAGCTTCCCCCCATTTCTGAAGAGCTGTTTCTGCCCTTTGCTGGCTCTGAGATAACACACCCCAGTGACCCTGGCACCAGAAAGCCGGCCTTGTCCTTAATAGGAGAGTTGCTCCCCCACACACACACACACACTTGGGGAAACATGGGCACGGGAGAGCTGGCTCCATCCTTCAGCCTAGGGGAGTGATCCAGCAGCCTGGACTGACCAGTTCAGCTACCATCCAGGCACTCCTTCAGGGTTTTGAGATGACACACCCCAACCTCTACCCCATCTGTGACCTGCTGGAGCATGTGAAGGGATTGGTCTTGCAGAACCATAGTCACAGGTTCTCTATGACTTGGAACAACAACAAGATATCTAAGAGGAGTTTCCGTGAGGGTACAGTATTGATGATGTAGCAGAAGCCAGAGGCGTGAACCTGACCACCAACATGTTATACAACTGACATTTGTGCAAGTGTTTTGTTAGTTTGTTTGCTTGTTTATTTTTAATTGATATTGCTTTCCTTATTTGTATTTTTACTTTTTAATTCAATTTTATTTTATCATTTTTTTATCTTATTTTCATTATTTCTTTTTTAGTTTTCCTTTTGGAGGGCACTACAAGGGTGATGGGCAGATATGGAGGGACTGGGAGATTAGTGGGATTGGGGTACATGATGTGAAATTCCCTAGGAATCAATAAAAATTATGTTAATAACAATAAAAAGGGAAACATAGGAAACTTCAGAGGTACCATTCTGTCTGATTGGTGATATAGTCAGCAGGTTGAGACAAAAGGGAAACTTTTTTACTTGTTATGGAATAGTCATCATTATAATGAAAAATAATTGGGGGAAATAGAGATTTTAATGTAATTGGGCAACAAGCCTGATCCCTGCAGTCATCTCTAAGATGGACACACTATGTAGCTTGTTTCCCTATGTTGGCATGTTCAAACTAGGTCACATTTTACTCTAGTTTCTGAAACTACCATGACTTTCTCCTTTCTTTCATTACCCTAACCTCAAATGGCTACAAGAACCTTTGCATCTATCTATCTAGTGTTCATAGAGTTCTCAAGGCAAATGGTTCCTAAAACTCTGCCCGGAATAAAGATGGCCTTACAAACTCACAGTCAGAATGTTTCTCGGGCTGGCAGATAAAGTTGTTTTCTAGCCTTGAAAGTTTTACCTGTCCCTGTCTTCTCTCCTGCTTTCCTTGTAATAAAACGAGCTGCATGTCTTTCATTGATTCATGTGGGTTTGCTAATACAGAAATCACAGTAAAGGAAACTCGTGAAATTCAAGATAGTGGTGTTCTTTTTTCTCCTCTGGCAAAGAAAGGAAGATTGCTAGAAGTGGTGGTGTACATCTGTAACTAGCACGTGGGAGGCCGAGGCGGTAGAAGCAGCACTTTGAAGGTACTCTGTGTTATATAATGCGTACCGGCTCCATGTGTCTTGGGAGGTGAGGTCTTGTCTCACAAAAGGGAAGAATAAATTAGAACAAACTGTTGCCAGAGTGTGTTCTAAAGAGGTATTTCATTTCACTGCCAATGTTTTACTTATCAAGGTTGCAAATGTATAAGTATTCGATGTGTTGTTTTAATATCTGTTATATATCTAAATATAGAAATCTAACTTTTTATTTATGCTTCCAGTTGACAAAAGTTGCATGCATTTATCATGTGCAATGCGATGTTTTGAAACAAGTATGCTGTGGGATGACTAAGCTGAGCTAATTGGCATAGATATCTCTTCTGTACGGCACATTTTTCTTTCTTTATAAAAATTAATTAATTAATTAGTTACTTAATTATTTCCCAGTCTGATCATGATCACAGTTTTCCCTCCTTCCCTTCTCTCTTCCCAGTCCCTCCCCCTATCCTTTCTCTCCCCTGTTTCCCCCCACCGCCACCCACTCCTCCTCCTCTTCAGGAAAGGGCAGCCTCCAGTGTATATCAGCCAGTCATGACAAATCAAGTTACAGTAAGCCTAGTTACCTCCTTTACTATTAAAACTGGACAAGACAACCCACATTTGACCACAGAAGAAAAGAATAACTTTGAAAAATGATGTCGTGACAGCCAGTTATCTACACTAATATTCATTATCTCTCCTTTAAGGCTGAAGACTACTCACAAAAGTACTTTCCACGCTCTCTCTCCAAAGCGAGATAATTCACACAAAGAGAAAACCAACAAAAGTCCCACTTTTCACCCAGAAGGTGTTCCACCATCGCGAAGGTAGTCCCACTACCATATCAAGTAACTACTCATTTTCCTGGTGTGGGCATTGGCCTACCTGCCCTCCCATACTTTATTTCCCCCTTCTGGTTAAATGAGTGCATTTCCCTCTCCTTCCTCCCATGTTCACAGCTGTGTACTTTGCATGGGCCTCCTGACTTGGGAGGAAATAAATGGCCACTATCAAAGCTGGCAGCCACCAGGCTTTAGTGATGGATTCTAAAGACTATGCCAGAAGTTGGGGGAAAAGGACCTCTGTGGTTTTTCCCTTCCATGAGGCTGAGATTTGGAGAGAATGTGAAGTCCCAAGCAGTAGCCAACCCTTTCTGAACAAGAGCCTCTTTAACTAAGCCAAGAAGGAAGACCATGCAAAATAAACAGAGTGAAAGAAATCAGGTCACCATGGATTTGGGGCGTGAATCTCATTAAGCTGTATTGGTCACCAGTGTCCTTCATCCCAGGGCACCTCAGAACAGGTCGACACACCCTCCTTAGGGACATGAGTTTCCCTCTTCCTTTCTTAATCCCACTGCACTTAACTGATAAACCCTCCAAGGATAAATCATCCAAGGGGCAATTGCAGGTTGGGCTGAAGGGAGTGCATAGCACCCTCCATGCCCATCCACCTCCCACCTGCTGGGCCATCAGTCCCCTGAGCCACCTTCCCAAACACTCCTCAGCTAACAAAGGAAGCACAGCTGGCCCCACTCGGATGCAATACCTACCGCCTTTATTACAGAATCATCTAATTACAACATCCACAACTGGTTTTCCAGAAATTAAACCCTTCTTTTGACTAGAGACTCTTGTCCCAGCCAAAAACACTTGACGAAGACCCAGGGAAGGGGAGAGGGTCATTGTTATTTTCATTCTGAACAAGCAAGAAAAATGAGGAAGGGGGGAGATGAGTCCATGAGGAGATAATTTGTGTCTTCTATCAGATGTTTCACAACAAGGGTGATAGCCTAAATTTAACAATTCTTTCAGCACCATGCACCCAGACTAATGAAAATCAAAGTTCAAGGGCTTCTTTCAATTCTGATGAGCAATCCATCCATTTGTAAGGATTTATTGACTAGCTGGGGAATATTTAAAATTTGCATTTCCCTTGCCACTTTAGGCTTTTCTTCCCAGAGCATTTAATCTTTTCTCTTGTTCTCAGTTCTTCAAAAGGTCTTGACTTGCTATTCTTAAATGAAATTATCCCTGTCTGCTTCCTCTTCAAGCGAAATGAAACGAACTTTAAATAACGCTGCATTCACAGCTGAGTTTTAAAACTTTTTGAACAGATCTTCTCTCCCAGCCCCTATGTGTTTGGAAGCTACTGAGGGTTTATTTTACCCTGTGCCAGCCCACTCTATTTTAAAGGATCTTGGTCAAGCCCAGGAAATTAGCTGCTGCTGGAATTGTCTCTTTGTCCTGAGGTTACTTGGTATTTGGTGAGGAAAATATTTGAAGCAGCAAAGTCATTCTTCCTCCTGTTATCTATTCTTTGTCTAATAAAACGTTTTCCATCATGAGTAAAGGCAACAGCAATGGAAGTCTTCAGTTCTGTTGTTCTTACCAGTGAAAGAAGAACCTCTCTACCCTTTGTCTTTTCCTTGCTGCCAGATTTCACATCCTTTCTTTCTTTGCATGGTGATGGCTCAGCTTATATTCCGTAGGCTCCTTTCCCATCTACCACTTGAACTCATTCAGGAGCCTCAGCTTTTTGGGATCCTAGTCAGTTTGGATTCACACCTTCCTAGGCCTGGATGGAGGGGAGAGGGCCTTGGGCTTCCCACAGGGCAGGGTAACCTGCCCTCTCTTAGGACTGGAGGGGAAAAGGGGAGGGGGAGTGGGGAAGCGGGAGGGAAATGGGAGGAGCGGAGGAGGTGGAAATTTTGAATGGTACTATTTATAATGCAATAATAAAAATTAAATGTGAAAAGAAAAAAAAAAGAAAGGAGCCTCATCAGGATGAGCAACGCAGATGGGACAAATCTCATATTTTTCCTTCTGTTTGGCACTGGCTGCATCTCCACGGGCCCCCGCCCTCCCATCCACCCCCACCCCGCAAGCAATTCTGTTTTCTACCTTCACCTCTTGGCTCTGTGAGCACTTCCTCAGGTTAGTCTCCTGGACCTTGGAGTAGAAATCACAGAATACACTTTCTGATGCCGTCAACCTCTGCATTGCCCACCCCATCCTCTGCAGGCTTTGTGATCCTCTTGCAGCTCTGGTAGCTGGGTCTTCCATTAAATTCCTTCTACTGAACCATTTATCATTCTTTCTGTCTTGCTACTCGCCTCTGACTGATGCCTAGCTTCATATTGGACCATTTTTGTTACTCACCTGCCCCACATCTTGAACTCCACTTGTAGACATGGGTGGATTCCAGGAATTTAGATCCCTCAGAAAAGAAAACCAACCAACATTTCCTTATGCCTGAGTTTCCCTCTTCAGGCGTTTGTTTACTTCTTTTAGAATGACTGAGAAGTCAAATCAGAATTTAAGATTTTTTTTAAAAGTAGACATAGTGAAAGAATAAGAGAAAAATTTAAGAATTGCACAGAAGGCCATCGTGAAGACATCAGAGGCATTTAGTTGAAATCCAGAATGGCCATATCTGGGCATAAGAGGAAGTCGTAAGTAGACCAGTCATCCCAAAACCTGAATCACAATCACCAGACATCTTAATTTCTAATTAAATCAAGGTTGCCTTCCCAAGGTGGTTTGTCAGAGGAAAATTAAATTCTATCTAGAAGAAGAATATAAATCATCCAAGGCCTCTATATTGAAAAAATACAATAAAACCAGATATGATAGCAAAAATGATCAGATGACCAAAAATCAATAAAAGAGGAGAAAGGGAACAGAGCCATAATACAATAAAACTTCAGCTATACAATATAACTCCAGAATTTGAGATTTATCAGGCAGGAATGTTTTCGGGAAACTATAGTTGCCATGTTCAAGAAAATAAGATACATACTTTTAAAAATAAGGCATAAACCAGATTTTACTTTTTAAATTTGCACAGAAATCTGGGATCCTGAATAGTTTTAGTGTATGGATCAAGAGCAATTCGGTTACAGTAGAATCAATGAATAATGAACTGGGAATACAGGTTCAGTGGTAACCGTGCAGATTGAAATGTGAGGCAAATGTCTGTAAAAGAGACAAGATGTGGATGCAGCAGTAAGTCTAAATACTTGTAATTGAAATCTCAAAAGGAAAGGAGAGACAGAAAGAATAGGGCAGAAAAGACATCTAGAAATTCATGAAAGTTTCACAGAAACCCTCAAAGCCAAATTTAAGAGGGTCTTAAACCATAAGGTGAATAATGCAAAGACATACAGGCTTAAACTCCTTCCAGTAAAACTGTAACCAACATCAAAGTGGAAGTTTCAACAGCAACCAGAGGAGGAACAGGCTCTTAGTTCAATTCAAGGGAGCAGTAACAACAGCGACACAGACATCAAGAAGTTGAGCAGAATCAGATCCTACAGCAAAATATGTGCTAAGCTCAAGTTCTGTATTATAAATATTTGTAAGACAGGTAAAAGGGAACTTATTGCCATTAGTTCTGGTTTGTGCCTGAGAGGTGGCTCCTGGCTCTGTGAGCACTTCCTGGGGTTAGTCTCCTGGACCTTGGAGTAGATGTCACTAGAAATCCCTTTCTTCTGTCATCAACCTCTGCATTGCCCACCCTCATCCTCTGAGGCTTTGTGATCATTTAGCAGCTCTGGTAGCTGGGTCTTCCATTAAACTCCTTCCACTGGACTACTTGTCAGTCATTCTGTAGTGCTACTTGCCTCTGAATGATGCCTCACATCTTGAACTTTAGATGTGGACAAGGATGGATTTTAGGGAACCCAACCATGAAGAAAAGGGCATCACAGAAATGTGAAATATTGAATACTACAACATTGAAAATGAAAAGAGAAAAACTGTTGTGCTAAATACTTCATTCATCTGGGAAATTATATGACAATAAGTGATTTTTACATATAGGATTAATACAGGCCTATGTTTTTGAGAGTGTATTTTATTCTATAAGAAATGACTCATACATTGAATTTTTATCAAATTAAACCACAGGATTGTTCATGATAATACTTCTAAATATTTCAACATCCTAAAAGTCCTATAGAATGCATTCTCTGATTATAGTTGAATCAATATATATATATATATATATATATATATATATATATATATATATATATATATATATATATAACGTCCAAATATTTCAATGTTACCCAATAATATAACAATAACATTGGGACAGATAATAAAACACAATGAAAACTTGTAAATATTTATATTTAAGTAGTAAGGAAAGAAAGTATAGTCTATCAAGATTGTGGGATATAAGCAGAGCTGTTTCTAGATGATGTAAGCATAGCTTAAGGTCATATATCAAAAATAAAGACTGAAAGTGCATTACGTGTAAGAAAAGATACACCAAAGAATCCAGAAAATAATAATTAGGATGGTCAGATTATTCATTAGGCAAAGTTGCTTGTAATCAAGCCTGATGACGTAATGCTACAGACCCTGATGGTAAAGGAGAGAACAGACTCCTGCAGGCTGTCCTCTGACCCCACAAGTGGCACCGCAGCAAGCAAGCATGTACATGTACACATATATTAAATAAATGAATGTAACTTCTATGACACTCCGTCTTCTATACATATCATGCCCACTATACCTATGAATGCACACCAAGCCAAATCACTAGCATTGATGGAGTAGATGATCTCCGGCCTCCACCCATTACTGAGGAGGTACCGGCAATTGCTGGATACTGAGAGGAGGAGAAGCACAAGCGGCTCTCGTAAGAGTTCCATGCTCCCGTGGATGGCCCCACACCCATGCACACATGGGCATCACTATCTGAGTTTAGTGGGTTATTTAAAAAAAAACAAACACAAGACATGAATTTTGGTGGAGGGGCAAACAGAGAATGGTATGGGGAGGTTGGAAGGAAGAAATGAACAATGAACATGAATATGATTATAATTCATGGCAAAAATGTATGAAACTCTCAA
>PVIU01031020.1:0-15354 GCA_004026605.1 Ondatra zibethicus
AGCCTGCTCTTTCCTTGGGTCGGGGAGGGGAGGTGAGGCAGGGAGATCTGGAGAAGAGGGGAAGTGGGGACAAATGGGAAGAGTGGAGGGAAGGGTGTCTGTTGTACAGATGTATTGTATGGGAGAAGTACAAATAAAAATGAAAACAAACAAACACACACACAAACACACACACACACACACACACACACACACACACACACACACACACAGAAAGTGGGCTGAGCAAGCATGAAAGGCAGGTCAGCAAGCAGCACTCCTCCATGGTATCTGCTGCTGTTTCTGCCTCCAGATTCTGTCCCAACTTCTGGAATTATAACATAAAATAGCCCCTTTCTTCCCTCAGTTGCTTTCACTCATGGTGTTCACCACAGCAGGAGAACCCCTAACCGAGGCAGCACTCCCCACCCATCCTTCTTCGGTTGGGAGGGTACACCATTCCCTAGATTCTGCAGATGTTGGCCTCTAAGGAAACAAACAAGCAAACAAAGGAACCCTTCAATGTTAAGACATTCAGAACTGTTCTGTATCCTAAACAAGACAGTCTGCACTCAGAACACTGTAGACCTGTAGCAGGTCAGCCTTCGTGCACAGGCAGTGCGACCACAGGACAGCTCACTGGCAGGACTTTCACAGCTGCACACTGGAACTCAGTTTCCTACCTTTGCCTTGCCTGGTGCTTTATTCTGTTTTGTCTTCATTTCCCCTTTGAAGGCTTATTTTTGATAGTATAAATAAATTGCCTAAAACACGCTGTCTTGGACTTCAGTTCTAAAACAACTCAATTTAGGATGGTTGTCAGAAATGCACTATGGAACAGATGCTAAAATTTTAATTTTGTATTCTGTGATGTTCTGGCTGTGTGGCAATTAAGACGCCATCCCTGAGATAAGGGAATGCCAATAGCTATTTCCGTGGTTTAGCAGCGTAAATACTATGGAAGTGATAGTAAAATTAAGGAATGTGGAATTGAGTGGCTATTGTGAGGAACTTTTGGGACATTCCCTAGAGATGATAACTAATTATTCATTGAAAACTGGGGTGCCGAAAGGTCCTCCCAGACAACCTTTGAAGTGATTCTCATCCTGTGCACACAGAGATCCTATCAGCTAGGGAATAGCCCCATCTAAACTTAACTGTGAGACTAGCAGGACTTCAAAGAAGTTTAATTTATAGTTCACAAAGGAAAACTGGATGTCAGGATAAGACACATGAGCTTCAGAGAATGGGCGATAAGCCTCCCATAGACTTAGCGCCTTGTAACATCTATGATGCTTGTGGGTATCCTGTGGTCTTGTTCACTCAGGGGAAAGCCTTCCAAACTAAAGCATAAAGCTGTTGCATCTTGCATCTCAAACCATTTAAAAGGAAGTAAATTGCACTAAATACCACATGTGGAATACAGGACCGAAGTATTTAGCATGTGATGTGGACAGCTTCTACATTTCAGTAGGGGCCAGAGCAAGAAAGGGTACGTCAGGCTATCTGTGTGTAGTTCATACTGTCCAGCCATGTGGCTCATGTGACCTCACACATCCTATAATGGCACAAGGGTTATTTCCATGAGGTAAAGGTGTCCTGTGATGTAGAATCTCTGGAAAGCCCCATCAGAAGAGTTTGAAAGCATCCATGCCATTAGAAGCATCCATGTGCATTGGAGAACGCTCAAAGCACAGAAACCAGGTGGATTCTAGCCACAGAAAGGAAAGAAGAGACACCGAGCAAACATGAAGAAAACTGCTTACCCTGACCTGGGGACAAGCTTATGCACTGAATCATAAATTCGTCAGCCTGCCACGGTCTTTTCAACACAAAGGGATACGTCTTACATAACCATTAAGCGGGCCCAGCAGGATTAGGAAAATTGGATTACAAGTGTCTCAGACTTCCATCTCTCTAGTAACGTCTCACTACATGCCATTCAGTTCAAGCTCACTCTTTTGAAGATCTAGTAGAGGAAGAAACAATAGAGGAAGTAAAAACAAACAAACAAACAAACAAAAAACAACCTCTGGGCTCTGTCCTTCTCAATATGCTGTTGTGAGCACAGAATGAACTGATGTAACAAAAGAGCCCCACCCAAGCAAGCCCTGTTAAACGGTGGTGATGGGACATAGAGAGTGGACACAGCTTTTGCCAGGGTCACTCATTTGTAATGAGAAACAAATGGTTCAAAATATCTAATTCTCAGCTGGGCGGTGGTGGTGCATGCCTTTAATCCCAGCCCTTGGGAGGCAGAGTCAGGTGGATCTCTGTGAGTTCTAGGCCAGCCTGGTCTACAAGAGCTAGTTCCAGGACAGGCTCCAAAGCTGCAGAGAAACCCTGTTCTTGCAAAACCAAATATATACATATATATTATCTCCCTAGCATACAAAAGTACATATAATATGCACATTATACACAATTTTAAAACCTATTTAAAAATTTTTCAAGCACCATAATCAAATTTAATCTTTATAGTTTCAGGCATAATAGCAAAGACAGGACTTTTTTTTCCTTTCTTTATAAATTCAGGGGTAAATTTGTTCTAACTGCATGCTTGCAGCCATGGCAGGTGATTATTTCCTCATAAGGAACAACCACCTTTTCGCTTAATGAAAGAGCATTAGGGTTTCCCTTGGACACATCCAAATGGCAGCATTGCTGCATTTATAATGTGGGGTCATTATTAGTTAGGATATTGAAAAGGCTGGAAGGAGGGGGCAGCAAACCAAAGCCCTGTCAGAGATCAGACCTTAGTGTCACTTCCCTAGAATGGGACAGAGCTGAGCAAGCAGGTCTCATGAAAACCACAACTTAAAGGTAACGATCAGCAAGCACCCCCACCCTACCCCCAGCCCACACACAAACATTTCTGCTAACTCAGCAGATGAACCCAGACTTCTTTAGGTTAAAGATAGCTTTCTCTACCCTGCTGCTGCAAGGTCCCTACTACTAAGACCTTCCACTAATCAGCCCCCATACTAATCTTTCCTCCACCAATCAGCCCCAGATTAATCCTTCCACTCTGGAATTCCCCTAACTCCACTTTAAAGGAGCTTGTGACCTTCTTTGGGGGTTGTCAAGTGCCACTCCATATTGGAATTAATGAAGCACTCTTGTTATTGCATATGTGGCTGTTGGTCTTCTTGAGGGCTTCCCTCAGACCCTAACAGACATAAGTTACATGAATGCAAGCCCTGATATCTGGCCAGCAGGTATAACCAAATACAGCTCTCACATCACATGCAGATGTTGCATGCAGCACTGATATGCAGGAAGGGAAGTTTCCCATCCTGAACACCACGTCACATGCAGATGCTATATGCAGCATTGGTATTCAGGAAGGGAAGTTTTCCATCCTGAACAAGCTAGTGTGAGATTGCAGCATGGTAATCAGAATGGTGTTCAACTGGTGACTGACATAAAATGTAAGCATATTGATGGGACAGCAAGTAATACACAAGACAAGCTTGCATTCGTAATGTCTACATCCATTTTAACTTGTTACCACCAATGCTGATTATTTTTTGTAGTGGAAACTTTCCAATCCTTCATCTAGTTTTAAAAACAGTCCATAATAATGACCTCCTGTCACTCTGCGAGGCGACAGTGCCTCAGAGCTTCTTGTTCCTATCTAATGTTGACTTAGGCCTGGAGGGCAGCCAGCTTCATTGGGAATGATGAATTCTTGATTCTGCATTTTTACATTTGATAATTAGAGATCCTAATTAATCAGCAGTGCATCAGGAATCTGAAGTGGCTTCCAGGTTTGAATGTTTGCTTCCCACAGGTGCAACTACTTTGGGAAGCTGTAGAATTTTGGGGGAGATAGCTGTAGATGGTGGAAGTGTAACACTAGCGGAAGACTTTTGAAGATTTGAACCTGGCAGCAGCCCAGCATCACTGCCTGCTTCCTGCTCTGCCATGATGAGAACAGTTATCTTCCCTTAAAGGTAGTAGTGTGCAGCTTTAGTTTAGAGAGGACAGCATGAAATGAAATCACTATCCCTTAGGAAGCAGGGCATTCAACCTAAATCAAGTATGGTGGTTTGAAAGAAAATGTCCCCCCAAAGGGAGTGGCACTATTAGGAAGTATGGTCTTGTTAGAGGAAGTGTGTCACTGTAGGGTTGGGCTTTGAGGTCTCATATATGCTCAAGCCACACCCAGTGTCTCAGTTCACTTCCTGTTGCCTTTGGATCAAGATGTAGAATTCTCTAGCACCATGTCTGCATGCCAACATACTCTGAGCCACCGTGTTCCCTGCCATGATGATAATGGACTAAACCACTGAAACGGTAAGCCGCCACCTCAATTAAATGTTTTCCTTTATAAGAACTGTCATGATCATGGTGTCTCTTCACAGCAATAGAAACCCTAACTAAGACATCAAGGTCTGTTATATAGTGTTGGTTCCACAACAGATTTGTCAATTCAGAAATGAAAAGATGGGGAAAACCGTAACTGTATTTCAATACCACCTCAGGGCTGGATATGAACATTTAGTACTTCTTTCTCTTCATCTTTGATCCTATGAGTCCAGGGGGACCTATTTCTCTGGGATGGGTAGTTTGCTTCAGGGACTATGGTTAGGGTCCTGGCAATTTGACACAATATAGAGTCATCTGGGAAGAGGGAACCTCAGTCCCTCAGATTGGCCTTTGGATATGTCTGTGAAGCATTTTCTTGATTAATAGCTGTTATGCAAAGTCCAGCCCCTGTGCAGCTGGTCTTGGGTTGTGTAAGAAAGCAACCTCAGTAGGCATGAAGAGCAAGCCTGTTAGTAGCTTTCCTCTATGTCCTGGCTCTACTTCAGCTCCACTTTCTGCCCTCAGTGATGACGTGTGAGGGCCCCCAGAAGTGAGCCTGTTCCACCTTGACTGGAGGTCAGAGAGTTTGAGCTTGTTTTTGTTCTTTCAAAGTTGTTGACAACAGATGTGGCCACAAACAAGAGATTCTGACTTAGGGTGTGGGTAATTAGTATTTTGAGTATAGAGGTTGATCTGCTCCACGAGGACAACAGGTCAGAGAAATCAAGTCTATTCCATTTATCATGTTAATGAAGTCTGTTGCCTGATCCCTCCTCTTTTGGAGTGAAGTATATAAGCCTGTGAAAAATAAACAAGGATGGATTCAGGGATCCAGTATTTAATGAATGTCCCTCTCAATTCTGCTCTGTGTTTCTGTCTCTTAAATCTCTGTTCCTTTTGCTTAATAATTCTAATCCTCATGTTTCTACCCTGGAATGTATAACCTTCGTATGAAGTTGGTCTTCGACAATGGAGTACAATAAGGGAAGGTAAGACAAACAACTCTTTCCTCCCAATGTGGTTGATTTTAGTCAATATTTTATCATAGCAACAGAGATACAAACAGGGACAAACTAAGAGTTTTGCTAAATGTAAAAGTGTGACTGATTCCTGACACTTCAAGTTCTTTAATAGACCTGCAAGCAGAAAAGAATACTTATAATGGTAGTTTGGTTTATATTGACATATTTTAATATGAACAGTGTTATTTAGTCAGATTATCTAAGGCGACCTGGTGCTGCTACTTAATAAAGGTCTGGAAGAATATTTTTGGTTTTCGGGTGAACCGCAGGTATGTCTTGGTACTGCCCGACTTTAATTATAAATTAAAAAGTATAGTAATCATTGTCTGGGACAAACACGGTAACTAGAAAATAAAGCTTCTTGGGAATAAAGATCTGAGTTACCGCTCCAGACAAACCATCTGGACCATCTGCAGGTGTGAGGAATCAAAAATTGTGGGTAAAAGAGAAGATGAGTATCATTTGCAGGCCTGAGACTAACTGCAGCAGGGAAAGCTATAATTTTTTCCTGCTAATGCCTCTCTCACAAACATCTCCAGGAATTGAGACCAACTCTATTGTAAAGAAGCACAGACCAACTGGGAAAAGCTTAATTCTAGAAGAAAATGCATCTGAGTTGTATAAATTGTCAACATTGCAGAAGTTCTTGGGACCTCTTCCATCCCAATGGCTGGATAGTATAGCCAGCCTTTGGTTGGTGTACATTTTGTTTGACAGTTGCTTGTATTGGCCTCTTTCTCTGTCAGACTGTTCTCATAAAATGGAAGTATTTCACCAGAGATGCTTGAGAATTCATATTCCTCCTTCCCCTAAGGGTCACTCTGTACCCAATGGATGGCAGAGAGGATATAGCAGGTCTTGTCTCTCTTCTGCAAGTTGAAAATTCTCTGTGTATCATCCAACCTCTAAAGTTTTATATGGAGTTATATTAAGCACCCCAAATTCTACTGAGTCATTCTTATCCAATTTCATCCTTCCCCTTTTTCGGCTCTCCTTAATCTCTTACAGATTTCTGATAAGAGCTTTATTTCAACGAACTGTCCCCATTTACTACTCTGTTTCTAGGCTCCCTGCTCTGAGTCAATGGAGTACACCAATGGGTATTCATCTTCTGAAGGCCACAGTCTCATAGAGTGGCCATTTCCCATTGTCCACTGCAATGTCAGCCTTTGGTAAACGCTTCCTCTTACTTCCTTTTGGTCTGTGTGTTTGATTTTGGTTTTTGAGAAGGGGTCTTACTGTGTAGTGTATATTGCATTGGTTACAACTCTCACAGCTTCTACCTCAGACCCTTGAGTGGTGGGATTGTGAGCATTCACCACCAAGGCCAGCTCCTCCTTTATCTCCTAAGAATACTAACAGTATAGTAGTTTTCCTCATAACAGTCCCAGGAGCTTTTGCATTGCTTTAATTTTGCTCAATCTTCCAAAGGAACACTTCATTTTCCAGTTCTCAGTTCTCCATGTGCAGTGTTGGCTACCTGTCATGATTCTGATGAGTAAATCAGCAAGAGGGAAGAGTAGAATCAGATTAATGTTTAGAAAGTTCAATCCATCAGCTTTGAGTAGAAAGACAAACCTAGGTACCTGCCACCCAAGTCATATAGTAAGTATTATAATAATCCAGAAAAGCATACAATAGGTTATGTGAATAATTGAATGAAGCAAAGTTAAAGCCAAGCATTCACAAGGTAAGTGTGTTGGAGTGAATTTGGAAAGTTGGTAGGCAGTATGCTGTGTAACCAATTGAAGGACTACACTTTCTAGTTCCTTGTGAGGATACAAAACACATGTTGCCTTATGATTGCTTTCTTCAGATTAAAATATTTATTCATGTTCCTGTGGAGTTTATGTGGTAGTCCTTTCTCAATAGGACTGCTAGCCTGCAAGTAATGCCATGGAGACTTATTATTAATTATAAAAGCTTTGCCTTAGCTCAGATTTGTACCTAACTAGTTCTTAAAACTTAAATCAACTCATATTTCAATCTACATTCTTCCATGTAGCTTCTTATCTCATCTCTATACTGTCTATCTTTTGCGACTTCTATTTTCTGGCTTATGACTCTGCATTTCTTCTTCCTAGTATTCTCTCTCTCTCTCTCTCTCTCTCTCTCTCTCTCTCTCTCTCTCTCTATTTAGAAGTGTGGCCTATACCTTCTCCCTAGTTTTTTGCCATTCAGCTTTTATTACACCAATCACAGCAATACATCTTTACACAGAGTACAAATATCCCACAACATCTTCACCTTTTGTCTAAATAAGAAGGAAAGGTTTTAATTCTAATACAGTAAAACTATACGCAACAATAACAAATATCAAGTAAGAATTACATTTATAATATTCAGTACATTTTTATTTTGCAAATTTGAAGAAGTTTCTTTATTATCTGTCCCATCTTGATGAGTCTAAAGTTTTATACCTAAACCATTTTCTACCATAACTTGTATTACTATCCTAAAACTATCTTTTTTAGACCTTAAAACATCTTAGATAAACAACTTAAGCTTTTATGTCTCTCAGCTTTATATGCTTTACACATCTTTTGTGAGTTTCTTTTTTGAATTTGGTAACAAAGAAATCTGTAACTATGAATATACAGTTCTCAAACACATCATTATACCTTAGAAGGGTATAATATTATTCTGAGTAAACAGAACATACAGATCAAACAACTTTACAAACTGTAGAAATGACAGAAACCAGTGACTTCCTGAACAATCACCCAAGGTTTCTGCAATGTTGGAACACCCATCTTTGGCCTATAGGCCTAGAATATCTTAAAGACTTTCCTGTGAAGCAAGAATTTTGAAGGACTGTCCTACCTTGTCTTGACAGAATTTGGCAGTCACTTTCATTTGTGTCCTATCTGTCCAACTTGGACAGCATACAGTCAGCAGTCAAGACAAGCACAGTTTCTTTGTCCAGTTGCTAATTTTGCCACAAAGAAAACAAACTCTATATGGAGGTTCTTTTATGCCTGTCCTCCTTTGAAGTAAGTTGATGCTGCCATAAAAAATTTTAGGTTATTAAAACATCTTAAGTGTCATTTTCTGTAGGTGTCTGAAATATTTGAAGACCACCTAATATTTAAAATACATCTCTGTGTTTACCTAAAATACATTTTAAACACACCTAACAGAACTACACGTTTGATTGTTATATATGAGTAATTATTAGCCTATATTTTTAAACTAACCTAAATAGTTTATAACAATAGTTTTCAAAGACTATAAATTTACATTGCATTGTTAAATGAGCTACATAGACTTCTTACTCTTACTCAGTAGAACAAAAATAACCTTAAATTTGTATCAATATACAAAAATCTATACCAGTATAAAATATTTGAGATTAATAGGTTTTTTATAGTTCAAATGTAGACTCAACAATCTACTCTTTTACCTCATCATTTCTATACCTTTAGAAAGAGAACCATGAGTTTAATCTTTGCTCAACTTTTTCCCTGACTGTGATCAACAACTTGTAACCAATCCTCCTGAATGATGAAAAACATTTATTACTCACTGAGTAACCAAAAAATATCTATTCCACCTCTTGAGAATGTGGGCATTGTGTTCTCTAGGCTGTTTCTTGTTGCCTGGGGGGGGGGTAAAGGCATCTTTAGGGTACCCAGAAAAAATTAGGATAATAGTCAAGATCTGGGAGAGCTAGATGTATTATTTTTTTGTTTTGTCTCTGTGCTATTGGAAAGTATAAAGCTTATCTGAAGTCTTGGTTGGAGTAGTCTGTGACACTGGACCATCTCAGCTATCAGCTTTGAAGATGTTCTGAATGCAGAATTATGAGAAAACTGTAAGAGAGGCATTCTGAGGGACTGAATCACCTGGGCTACTTGTCTTTATTGGTGTCTAGTTCTTTTTGTTTCTGAAAACACCCAAACTTTTAAATACTATATATATATATATATACACATATATAGAGATTATATTTATATCTGTGTGTATATATACTTAAAGGTATCATACATATATGTATTAATACATGTATGGAATACGTGGTGTACACAAGTTACCTAAAGATGATTTTATTGTTCTATATTAGAGCAGCTTGTAACTGTAGACAGCACCTTCATTTCCTGGCTGCCCAGACTCAAATAATTACACAGAAACTATATTAATTACAACACTACTTGGTCAACAGCTTAGGTGCATTCCTACCTAACTCTTACATCTTAAATTAACCCATTTCTATTAATATGTATATTGCCATGATGTCATGGCTTGCCAGAAAGGTTTTAGCATCTTTCTCCTTTAGCAGCTACATGGCATCTCCCTGATTCCTCCTTCTTTTTTCTTGCATTCAGTTTAATTTTTCTGCCTACTTCTATTCTGTTCTGCCATAGGCCATATCAATTTATTTATTAACAATTGGTAATAAAACACATTCACAACATACAGAGATGAATCCCACATCATCTCCCCCTTTCTGTCTAAATAAAAAGAAAGGTTTTAACTTTAATATAATATAGTAAAATTACATATAACAAAACTGGTATCAAGCAAGAATTACACTTAAAATATTTGTTCTATTTATATTTGTAAAGGTTCTTATCTAATTTATCTTTTATCATATGTAAGGAATAATATAACTATAGTTATCTGTCTTCAACTCTTTCAAAGATTTCAGAAGGATATAATATTACCTAAGAAAATAGAAAGTATATTGTAAGCAACTTCCAAAACTCTAGAATTTACAGAGACATCTCACTTCCTGGATAGTCACCCAAAGTTTTTCTGTAACACTGGGGCTTCTTCAGTCTGCAGGTCCATAGTATCTGACAGACTTTTCCATTAAGTAGGAAATCTGAAAGACTGTTTTACCTATATTATTAGTTTGTCAATTACTTTTTTTCTGTATCCTATAGAATGTCTGGCAGAATCTTTTGTAAAACAAAAGCCCTGAAGGACTCTCTCATCTTTTTTAGGCAAGTTCAGCAGTCATTTTCTGTGGCTCCTTCATGTCCAATTTATACAGCATACCATCAAGCAGTCCAGGCAAGAACATTTTCTTGCTCAAATGGCTAGCCTTGTCACACTGAACGAAAATTTCATAATGAGTTTCTTCAATTCCCATAAACCTCTCTGAAGTAATTGGTGCTGCCAGAAGCAGATATGACTCACCATCAAGAAAAGTCTAAGTTCTTAAAACCTTTTAAATATCATATTCTGAGGGTCTTTGAAAGGTTTGAGGAATACCTATCCATATGAAATATATCTCTGTACATCTAGAAAACCTAACTAACATGACTACAATTTTGACTATTAAAAATGACTATCTATTACTCCATAATTTTTAATTATACATTTCATTTTTAAATGAGCTATATAAATAGAATACCTTAAACAGGAGTAGAAAGAGATATATACAGTGTAATGAAATTGATCTTACATTTGTATCCATAGACCAAGATCCATATCAATGCAAAGTATTCATCTCTATATCATACCTTCCCCCTTTTTTAGAAAGAGATTGACTGTGACCTATTTAATCATATATAATCACTACCTTTTGAATGAAAACAAACATTTATAATCAATAATTTGGGGAATTTGGACATGGTTTTCTCCAAACTGATTTTTGTTGTTTGTTGGGTGAAGTATTTTTAGGGTTCATAGAGATCTTTTGGGGGGGTTTGTTACTTCAAACCACATTAGCCTTGAAGGAATCCACAGATTCTTATCTTCTGTGGAAACAAAAGCAGAACTTCTTTTCCAAAGTAACATATCCTTAGACTCAAATTTTGAAGTCAAGATACCTTTAAATATATATATGTTGGTTTTGCTTAGCAGTCCCTAGAATTAAATGTCTCTCTGCAGTCAAAAGATTTAAAGGAAATAAAATAATATACATAATCTAGATTTTTCTGTGTATTTTCCATCTTTATGTGGCTTAATATGCACATATTTTGTTACTATATTCCTTTTTAATATTTTATTATCTATACTTCTTAATCTGTGACTGTCTGTACTCTTTTATATTACTTTTACTGTCTTTTAAGAGACTTTGCATTTTTTAAAAACTATTCTTTTCTATAACTGCCTATACCAATTTTCTTTTATCCTAAGCCTATATACATTTTTTAAACACAATGTAACTCATCTGGAGGTCTTTTATGTCTGAATCTGTCCATTGTGTATCTGAAATTCTTTTCTGACAAGGATCATTTTTTAAATGATAAGTGGTGTGATTGATGTGGCACTGGATACTGACTACACCTCTTTCAGCTTTTCAACATGGTGGAGGTACATTTACTGCTAGCTCTGTGAGCCATGTTTACCACCCCAACTCTTGGAAGCAGTTGTTCTATGCCTCCACCAAGTAACTCATAGCATTCTGTCTACAAACCTCATTAAAGTGCTCAGTAACAGGACCTTCTGAAAGAGCCAGAGTCATTCATTCCACCAGCACAAACCAGGAAGATTTCTCTTAAATAAGCCACACAGTTTTTGCTGCTAATTCTGAGCTGAGTCAGGACGCCTACTCTTAAAGGAGTCATGCTTCTACTCACCACTGGCTCCCAACATTTGCTTTTAGGACCCCCCCCCTCGGCTACCTGCCTCCTGCTTGGCTCAGCATGAGCCCTCCCTCAGCTGGGGCCTGTGCCTGGAGCCAGTAGTTCAATATAGAATATCATGCAGTGGCTTTTCTTGCTGCAGTTGTTTATATTTTCTCTACATGCCTCAGATTGGCTTCAAGTCCCCACACACCCTATTGTTTTGTTCCCATGTGGATTTAAACTCCACGCCTCCAAGGCTCCATGGGCCTGGACAGTCTCTGCCTGGCCAGTTTGCTCTTTTCTGAGCAGTTTTTAAATCCTCCTTGCTTCTGGCTCCGCTTCCTGCTATTAGACTCCTTTCCTGGTTACGCAGAGGGCTATAGTCTAGGACGGTGATCTGTAAGTTTTTCCCTTTAAATAAGTAACCCTTTTAATAATCATAATTCCAAACTGGTGTAGGATTGTTTTGTGACTTATGCCTTCATCTGCCTATCTGAAAATATGTGGGTACCAAGAAGCTCCAATGATACCCATTTTTGTGGGTCTAGAAGCCCATTTTTTAAGTTTCCTTAGGCTTTATGTGGGTGTACATTTCCCCACATTGTGGTGCCATTTGTAACTGGAGACTGCACCTTCATTTCTCAGCCACCCAGACCTGAATTAGCATACAGAAATTATATTAATTACAACACTGCGAGCTGGGCGGTGGTGGCACATGCCTTTAATACCAGCACTCGGGAGTCAGAGGCAGGTGGATCTCTGTGAGTTCGAGACCAACCTGGTCTACAAGAGCTAGTTCCAGGACAGGCTCTGAAAGCTACAGAGAAACCCTGTCTCAAAAAAACAAAACAAAACAAAACAACAACAAAACCATACTTCTTGGCCAGTGGCTTAGGTGTATTCCTACCTAGCTCTTATATCTTAAATTAACCCATTTCTATTAATGTGTGTATCGCCATGAGGCTGTAGCTTTCTGGAAAATCTTTCTCCTTTGGCAATTATATGGCATTTTCCTGACTCTGCCTTCTTGCTCCCTGTGTCCAGTTTAGATTTCCTGCATAGCTCTATTCTGCCCTGCGAAAAATTTCTTTACTAATCAATGGCAATAAAATATATTCACAGGGGAATCCTACATCAGCAGGTAAAAGGCATCTGTCAACATTGTAAGTCTGTTTGGACTGCATATCAAAACTGTCACATAATCTCTACCAGTGCTATATGAAAAGATAGCATGTAATAATGTCACAAGGACTCTGAAACCAGAAAGATTTATTATGTCTCATCCAGTCTCAGAGCTGTTCCCATGCAGAGGGATATATTTCACCTCTCCTGTAGTCTTTACTGGCTTGTTCCTTCACATCTACAGCTACAATCCTCAGGAGATCTCCTCCTGTCAAATCTAATCTCTTTTAATTTTGAATGAATTCATAGCTTTTTCTTTACTATGATAACAAAAGCACAACCTCTCCCCCAAAGCAACACATTTCTTGACTTACATTTGAAGACAAAATATCCCTAAAGTATGTAAACTGGTTTAATGCAGCAGTTCCTTCTACACTCCACTATCTTTTAGCAACTGCCATTCAATCATCAGCATTCAAAATATTCAAAGTCAGAGGAAGGCAACATACAGCATCCAGGTACGCTGTATATTTTCCATCCTCATGTGGCTTATTATTTTTTATATTATTTTGCCTTTTCTTTAAAGACTTCACTATTATTTTAAACTATTTTTCTATGATTGTCTATATCCATTTTCTTTTCTTTCTTCAGCACCCCTAAGTACTTTTTTTTTAAAGCATACATTTTTTTAGAGGTTTTTGGTGTCTAAACCTAGCTTTCTGCATGTCTACATCATTCTCTGATTACATGAGTCAAGCTTTAAAGGACCAGCCCATCTACCATGTGATTCTGTGCTGGTGATTGACTCAAACCTACAAGCAATGGCTGGTAGCCATGCATTTGTATGTCAAGAACCACCCCACCTGAGAGATTGTGCAACTAGGAAGCCATATGTCTCCTTGTCCAGAATATTTCCTAGCTTTCTCAGGCCCTATGTTTGGATATTCAAGCCCCATATTGGGCACCATATATGGCAGTACTTTCTCATTAGGACTGCCTGCCTACAAATAATGACATGGAGACTAATTATTAATTTTAAAACCTCAGCTCTGGTTTAGGCTTGTTTCTAACTAGTTCTTATAACTTAAGTTAATCCATGTTTTTACATCTACATTCTTCCACATGATTCCTTAGCTTATCTTCATATTGCTTATTCTACTTCCTCTGCATCTTGCTGGTGACTCCACCTTTCTTCTTCCCAGTTCTCTCTGTTGTTTCTCTCTGTCCAGAAGTCCTACTTATACCTTCCACATAACTATTGGTCATTCAGCCTTATTAAACCAATGACAGAAACACATCTTCACACAGTGGACAAATATCCAACAGCAAGTTTATAGTCTAATAGTGAAGAATACTTAATATTACCATTGTTTTAAAAGGTGCTACCAATATTATTCTACAGCTAGAAAAAAAGTATTACAATAGCCATGAAAGGAAACAAGAAGCCAATATCTAAGGTGAACATCAGATAGAAGTTAATAAATAGAATGCAATGACAGATAGAAAAATGGATGCCTCAAATTTAAGTAGTACCATGAAAGCTAGTACTCAGGGAGGCATATTTAGGTAAATTTCATGTCCTGTTTTTGAAATTCATAGTATCTTCAACAATAAGGACCTTGAACCTCTGCAGGCGGGGTAAACTGGACAAACAACTAAAAACAGAGATTCTCAAGTCTGTTGTTGTTTTTTTTACTTGTTTGTTTGTTTGGTGGTCTTTGACTCTTGGAAATAGCACCATCAGCCCAGATGAGAAAAGCTCATAAAACTCTGCATGTATATTTACATAAAAGATTATGTGTGTCATAGACTTATTTGTTTTAGATGAATAGTTGATAGTTTTATTCCTTATGTCAAACTAGATGGGAGAAAGCTCAGAAGGTCTCAATTCTACACAAAGTACTATAGACAGCTGAGGAAAACCAGTAGTGGGTGAAGTGATCTTCCCCTAGGAAAGAGCACAGCAATTGGTTGTCCAGTGCCAAATGTCATCTCTAAAAACATATATATAAGGATAGTAACAATATATTGGCTGAACAGGCTATATTTATAATTACATATTATATAATATTGCATAAAATAACAATGAGTGAAAAAAGTGGCCAAGAATTAGAGAGAGAGTTGGGAAGTCATATATGGGAGTATTTGGAGGAAGAAAAAGGAAGGGTGGAATGTTGTAATTATATTATAATCTCAAATATTGAAAAATATGTAGGATCATCACTGAGTAATTTTATAAAATTACCAGAAAAGCCAGATGGGTTTTTAGGCAGGTATTCCATTGATACTGCATTTAGGTATTTTGATCATTTTTACTACAGCTATTAAAAGTACTATAAGGAGGCATGCTGCAGTGTACACATCTACAATCCCAGCAATTAAAGGACAGCCTGGGCTACAGA
>PVIU01031021.1:0-15355 GCA_004026605.1 Ondatra zibethicus
GAGGGAGGGAGGGAGGGAGGGACGGAGGGACGGAGGGACGGAGGGACGGAGGGACGGAGGGACGGAGGGACGGAGGGACGGAGGGACGGAGGGACGGAGGGAGGGAATGGCTCTGCTCTCTTGAGAGGCAGAGGCTATGTGGGGGAAGACCATCACCATCACAGAGGGAGTTTCCCAACAGGCACTCTGTGGTACTGGCATTAGAGTCTCCATTCCACACTGTGCGTTATAGCTAGAGCTGCACATGCCTGCTTACTGAGCACCTACTCGTGGCAGGCACAGTGCTGGGTACCTTACACACACAGAGTTCAAATGTTCCTGTCCATCCTAGGAAATGGACCTCATCATTATACTCACGTGACAGAGACGGAAGCCACGAAGAGCAGGGAGAGCTGACTTTCTTGGTGACACCAGGTAGTAAGTGTTTCAGTCAAACTAGCAGCCCAGATGAGCTCCTTTATCGCGTCGCCCTTTCACCGCCCAGGGTCTCTGGGAACAAACTTTCTTTGCACCACCTTTTAGAGTCATTTTCTCACACTGGGTGGGGAAGCGGCCTGTTGATCAACGGCATACTAGCTGCAGTGAAATCAGATCCAGAAGGTGAAAGCTGTATACTGTTGTCTGGTTGGTTTTGATTTTATGTGTACGCTATATGTCTATGTTTGTGTGTGGGGTGTATATGCATGTTTGTGTGGGGGGTGTATGTGCAGGTTTGTGTGTGGGGTGTATGTGCATGTTTGTGTGGGGGGTGTATGTATATGCTTGTGTATATATGTGTGTGTGCGTGTGTGTGTGCATATATGGGGAGGTCAGAGGTAGGCATTGGGTATCTTCCTTTATCCCAACTCCCAACACACTCTTTTTATTTTTTTTTTTTTTGAGACAGGGTTTCTCTGTGTGGTCTTGGCTGTTCTGTAACTCACTCTGAAGACAAGGCCTCAAACTCACATAGATCCACCTGCCTCGGCCTCCAGAGTGCTGAGATTACCATCCATCTCCCAGCCACTCCTTATTTTTTGAGACAGGCTTGCCTCAGTAAACATGGAGTTTATTGACTCAGCGAGGGTGGTTGGCCAGTGAGCTCCGGGGATTCTTTTGTCTCCACTACTCCCTCACACACCCAGCACCGGGGTGACAGATGCATGCCGCTGGGCCTGGTTTCTAGGTAGGTGCTGGGGCTCTGAAGTTAGGTCCTCATGTTTTCACGTCAGGCACTTCCCTGACTGACCCTTCTCCCCACCAAACGTGTGCTCCAAAGTCTTTGGCTTACACCTTTCTCCTCCTGGGGCTAAAATCTTCTCTTTATGAGGAATTAAAGCTAAGCATGGCAGTGGTTGTGAGCCACCAGGACTGATGGGCAGGGTCCCAAGATCCTAGAAGTTGGGGTGACCAAAAGCTGATAGGAACAGAACACCCAGGATATCTCAGGATATGAATTTCCCCTCCTATCCTGTCCCTTCTTCCCTGGGCTGTTTTGTTTTTTTTGTTTTTGTTGTTGTTGTTGTTGTTGTTGTTGTTGTTTTGTTTTGTCCTTTTTTTTTTTTGACACTTTCGTTTGCTGCTCTTGGGGCCAGGCACCTCCTCCAAGCTGAGCCAGCCTTTTATGGTGCCGGCTCTAGTAAAGCAACAGCAAGGCAGGCGTGCTTAGAAGGCAGTTCTGGGAGTCAAGCCTGGTGGTTCAGCTGGCCCGCCGCCTTCCCCGGGATGGGGAAGGATCATGGAGCCCGGCATCAGCCTCTTCCTCTACTTCTGTCCTGCTAGCTCTGCATCAGCCACTGAAAGTCCCTTTTCCCTGAACTGCCTGAAGACCGACCAGAACCAGCCTGAGGATGGTTGTGCCCAAATGCTGGGTTCTTTTTTCACTCTGGGTGCTTTCTGCCTGAGAGCAACGTGAGAATGGGCTCTGGAAGGCTGCAGCCTCAGGGTCAAGGCCACCTCAGCAGCCAGGAATGGCAACAATTTTTGTCAGTGGAAGGTTACAGTCCCCTGGGGTAGAGAAAGTGAATTCTTCAGTCTCTCTCCCTCAACCTTACATGGGCCAGGCTTACCTCCCCCAAACAAGGTAGGGACTAGCCTGGAAAGGTCTCTCTGTAGACATGCAGGGCCAGATGGAGGTTTCAGTGAGTGGCGTCATCCAGAGAGCAAGTTTCCCTGCGTCCTGGGTTTCTTTCCTGAGTTCTCTGTCCCAACTCTTTTGCACACAAGGGTGAGAGCCAGCTGCCCGGAATAGAGCTGGCTTTGCAAGCCTCAGTTTCCACATCTGCAGAGCAGGGAACGGTGGGACCACCTTGTGGAGTTCTCGTGAGGGCTAAAGTAGAGACTGCAGCCAGAGCTGGGCAAGTACTGCAAGAACAGGGAGAGCCTAGGGAGGAAGCCGCTCTTCCATAAGCCTGCGGGCCCTCTGCATGCCTTCATGTCATACCTACGGTCGGTCATCCGGCTTGGAGCCTTAGCACAGTGTAACAGGAACTGGCTCTCCCTTCCACCTCATCTCTCATCCTCCTCTGCCATTCAGCTTTCCCTGATGCCATGCCCTGGATATACAGTACCAATTACAGTTCTCAGAAGTGGTGTCTTTGTAGGTATTCTTTTCCCCCGGTCCCACGCCCCCACTCCACACACACACTTCTCACTTGGTAAAGTCCTAGCTGTCTATTGGGCCTTGTTGTAAGTACCCCCTCAAAGACTCTTCCCTGATGCACACTGCACACTCGTACCCACATGTGTGCATACACTCCAAGCAGAGTGTCACTTGACATCTACTGTACACACTTGTAGTGTGAGCATGTGAGGCATCACCCTGTGAGTGAGCAGTGCGTTTGAACATTCTTTCCCTGTCTAGTCTAGTCTCTAAGCCCTGGGAAGCAGGAAGCATCCCATCCGCCTCATTAGGGATTCGGTAAACTCCTGTGGGGTAGAGGAGTGCATCACTACTCCAACTGAGCAATGCGTGGCAGGCATAAGTCAGGACCACCAAGCACAAAGAGTGAGCTGGACAGTATGCTATCTATATATGGCCATTCCCAGAGCCCTGGGTGTCCATCCATCCTCCCTACACTGGTTTAGGCTACTGGTGTCCAAGGCTTCCTTAGTGTGATTGATATTTGCACAATTCATAATATGCAAGTCAATTTTCACAATAGCATAATGAGATTGCTCCTATTTGGGGGTCTTCTCTGGGCCCACCTTATCTCTTCCAACAAAGGTGGAGGCAGGTTCAGAAGGAACCTTCTGGGTGAGCATCAGGTGGAAGCTGGAGACCTCCATGAGTGAGGTGTGCAGAGTGTGCCAGAGTTTCCTGGGTGTTGTGCCATGTGTTTGACCTTGTTACAACCTTACCAGGCAGCCATGCTTGCTGCACCCTCCTCACCTGTGTGGAAAGAGATCTTTCACTGTGTGTGGGCCCTGACGTTTAGGGCCTCTTACTCCAGCACCCCTCCTCCGGAAGTCACCAGAAGCCTCACCCATTGGTGATCTGAGCGCTCCTCCACCCCTTGCTCTCCCAGCCCAGCCCCTATTCGGAAGCTCCATAACAGTAACACTCTGACTGAGGGATTCCTGGCTGGGATAGAGAAGAGGCAGGGCATTCTAACGATGGTGGGTCAACACTGGTTCTTCTGCCTTAGCAGCATTTCTACGAGCAGCTATCTTGGACCTTCTGTGCTTCCATACTCTCATTTACAAAAAGCCTGCAGGTTTTCTGTGAGGATTGAAGTCTAGCTGGGTGCCCAGTTTATAGTACACATTAAAATAAGTGTGTGTGTGTGTCTCTCTCCCTTCCTCTTCTGGCAGGGTAGGGGAAACAAAACAGAAATCATTTTTTTTACAAAAATTTAGAAAGCAACTTCTATGGCATTACACTGAAGGAAACCATAGCAACCAGCTTCCTGCAGTCCGATTTCCGCCCTTCCCCTGCTGTACAATGGCCCTAGGACACAGCCTTTGTTGTCCCTATACCCCAGGGAACACAGGGACGTCACAAACTCCATGGGGTGGAAGCATTGCAGGGCAGAATTGCC
This sequence comes from Ondatra zibethicus, assembly GCA_004026605.1. Lineage (NCBI taxonomy): Eukaryota > Metazoa > Chordata > Mammalia > Rodentia > Cricetidae > Ondatra > Ondatra zibethicus. Next base: position 4,020 of record PVIU01031021.1, read on the forward strand.
TGGGTTGTCCAGGCATGTCCTTCTGTGGTCAGGCCACAAACTTGCTGTGGCCTCCCACTGGCGACCCAACTCATCTTCTAAGGAAGTTTCATTGTGGTCAAGCCCAAGAAGCTGGCCTCTCTTTTTATGGGGATAAAAGCAAGCAGCATTCAGTTGGGTCCAAAGAGCTTCCTGACTCTCTTTAGATCTTGAAGATGGTTTCTAGGAGGCAAAGGCCACAGAGTGTCCTGTGATTATGTATTCTTAAACATGTGTGTGCATGTCAGCAACATCGAAGCAGGGCAATGCCTCTGACTGAAAGATGCCAGCCACAAAGGATGACCAGCTGGCCCTGAGGAGTGACAACTTCCCCATCCTCAATGGCCTAAGAAGCATGCTGTGCTCTGATCCAGACCAGGACCTGGCCTAAGCCAAGCTGGTTTTTGTGGTCTGGCTGTGTGTGATTTCCGAGGGGATCGTTTAGCCAGGACATCCAAAGGTATGGCTAAGTAGTAGCCCAGCCCAGATTCACTGCTTATAGAGATCTGAGGCTATCGGAAGCAGGGCCATGGTTTGGGAAGGCCAAGATGTACCTAGGATTGTTATACCCGAGCTCCTGAAATGATCCCTACTGCAAACAGAGGAGCCTCCCCACCCAGTCCTATAGGTGCATGACCAGTGACTGGTAGTGACACAATGCTTTATTTTACAAAGAAGGAAGATGAGGCCAAGAGAGGTACCAGCCTTCCGTCACACAGTTTACCAGGTACACAATCAATGCATTTAGAGAAAGAATTGCTCTTGAAAAATATTATCCCATCTCCTCCTTTCAAAGACAGCAAAACTGGGGCCCAGGGAGGAAAAGAGGTCACAGCATGGGGAGGGAGGAAGCTTCCTAGGCTCTGACCACAAGAGTTGGTGACTATCCTCCCCAGGGGACAGCAGTCTACTGAGGCATGTGGGCCAAACCTGGCTGGCTTTGTAAAGCTGAGTAGAGCCACACCATGGTCACTCATTTGCATTATCTATGGCTGCCTCCATGCTGTGACAGCAGAACTGAGTGGCTACAGCAAAGAGCATGTGGCCTACAAAGCTTAAAATACTCACTATGGGGCTCTTTATAGAAAAGGTTTCTGACCCCGGGTCTAGCCCTCTGAAATTTTTCCAAAGGCCTGAAAACGCTGGCCATACTCCCAGTATCCTTCCTCTCTGAGGAGGCGCTGGGTCTGAGCAGTCAGACCAGAGAGTCCTTCCACAGGGAGAGGCTGCATCAGTAATGGGAAGGAAGCAAGAGGGCAAAGGATGCCTTCTCCTGAGGAGAGTCAGGAGTCCCAGCTTATATGGGGAGAAAACACACAACAAAAAGATGCCTGGAAGAGAAACAATGGCTTGGATGTGTGACTATGCACTTCTTCTGTTACAAAGTCATTGAATGCAGGGTTGAGTCTTTGTGGTACCCTGGGTCACCCGATGTAGGAGGACACTGCTTTTTTGTTTCCTGGCTGCTCAGACCCAAATAATCACACAGAAACTAAATTAATTACAATACTGTTCGCCCAAACTCAGGCATATTTCTAGTTAGCTCTTACATCTTGAATTAACCCATTTCTATTAATCTGTGTGTCACCATGAGACTGTGGCTTACTGGCTAAGGTTCTGGCTGGTGTCTTCCTCCTTCTGCAGCTACATGGCGCCTCTCTGACTCTACCTATTCTCTCTCTATATCTCTTCCAGCCTGCCTATATTCTGCCCTGCCATAGGCCAAAGAAGCTTCTTTATTAACCAATGGTAATAAAACATGTTCACAGCATACAGAGGGGAATCCCACATCAGCTGGACACAGTGGTCCCACTTAAGGTGTAAGAAGTTTAGGCTTAGAAAGACTAAGTTCCTGCCCAAGCCTACTGTGTTCACCAACCTTCCATTGCAAACGCCGAAGACAACTGATAAAAAGAGACTATTTGACTCTGGGTTTTTGAGGTGTTATAGTTGATTGGTCCTTTGCTTTGGGGCCTGGGAAGAGGCCTTCCTTCATGGATAGAGCAGTTTGCTTCCCTGGTAGCCTGTGTGTGCTTTAAATGTGAAAAGTCCCCCTTAGGCTTTTGTGTTTGGTACTTGTTTCCCCGCTGGTGGCACTATACTGGAAGGTTGTAGAATATTTAGGAGGTGGATACTTGGTAAAGGTAACAGGTCCGTCGGCATGAGACTTGTAGCTTTTTTGCTCAACCTAAGTTTTTTCCCTAAGCTCAGGTTTTTCCTGAGTACTGTCTGGCCACTGTGTCTTCCCCCACCATGGTGAATCGTGTCCCTTTGAACTGTGAACCACAAAATAAAGGCTTCCTCCCTTAAGTTGCTTCTTGTCCAGTTGTTTGATCACAGCAATGAAAAAAGAGACTTTCAAGGCCGAGAAGCAAAAGAAGAGAAGGAGAGATGAAAATCCCACAAAATCAGCAGCAGCAGGACTCCAGCGGGTCTTGGCTCCAGTGACCAAAGCCTGCTCCAGACCCCACCTCTTCAGGTTAAGATCCAAACTACAACATCTAGCATGTGTTGACAGTGGACCTAGCCTTAGGCATAGAACCTGGAAGAAGGAGGGCATCTCACCCACCTGCAAAGACCAAACTGTGAGCCCGCGGCTTTTCTTTGTCCTCCATCAGTGTGTACTGAATTGGCTTGTGCTCCAGTTGCTATAGAGCTGTGCTGGGCTCTGAGGCAGACAGAAGTGACACAAAGACAGAAAGAGACACAGAGGCTGTCTGTGAGAAGCCATCAGTATGGAGAGAAGGCAATGGCTGCAGGATCTCTCACTGGCCATGATGGAAATTGGCAGTGATGAGGGGGAAGCCCCGCTGGAGTGTGTGGCAGATCAATGAGCATCCTGATCCAGATTCAAACACCAAGGTCAGAGCTTAAATGCAAGGCCCAGATGCCCAGAGAAGCAAGTCTCATTTGCCTAAGATGCAAGGTGGGTCTGTGGAGGAGTGCCTGACACAGTTCCCAGCACTGGTGTGCATACACAGCGAACCAGCCCTCCTTCGGTCAATCAGAAGCCAGCAGAAAATGGCCTTTTCTTTGTGTTGACTAATGTTGATTGATGTGAAACGATTCTTTAATGAATTGCTGTATAAAAAACAAAATAGTCATAGCACGTTTGTGAATTTTAAAAAATTGTGTGTGTTTAAGTATGTATATGTATGTATATATGTATGTATCTATGTATGTATGTGAGAACAGGTACCCATGAAGTCCAGAAGAAGGCATTGGATCCAAGGGTTACAGGTGGTTGTAAACCACCTGATGTAGGTGCTGGGAACTGAACTCAGGTCCTCTGCAAGAGCAGCACTTGAGCTTAACCACTGAGTTATCTCCCCAGCCCTCTCAAAAGCAAATTTTAAATCTTTTTAAAGTTCAACTCAAACATCACGAGCCCCAGGGGATCCTTCTGGTTGCCTCAGTGCCTTGTGCTACCGGCGGTAACACCCTCCTTTTGCAACTGTTCTCCACATCTGTGACTTCCCCAATGACACAGACCCTTGCTGTGAGCTTCCTGAGGACAAGGCCCTTTCACGTGGAGAATGGGACAGAAGGTGAAAGGACAGAGAGCTCTCCCCACCAGGGGCCTAAGGCAGATGCCATGCTGGAAGTGTCACCTGGAATGAGGCATTCGTGGCCGGAAGGGGTAGGGCGGTCTTCCCACTTGGCTGGGTCTGAATGCAGGGGTGATGTGGAGAGGGCCTGGGGGCAGACTGAGGAGCTTAGAAGTCCTGCAGGCCTGAACCTCCTCCAGAATGGCTCCTGCTCAGCTTGACTTCCACCCCCCTTCCCTCTCCCCCTCCCCCTCAGTGCCCCTGGCTGGAGCCTCTTCCTGCCTTCTTGGCACCAAAAGCCCTGCTGGCTTCTGTCCTGAGCAGTGTGACCTGCTGCCCATGAGTAACAACTGGGTCATTCCAAAGTGACTAAGCTGTCACTTCCCCCTGTTTCCCGTAACCGTCAAGGGAGGACTCACTCTGAATCACTGTTTATTGTTTTGATTTTTTTTTTTTGTTCTTGGCTTCCAGTCTTTTGAATTTTTGAATATCAACTACCCTAAGTGGGCTAACAGAGCTGAATAAATGCTAGGAAACTGCCAGACACCCTCCCCACAACCTATACCCAGAAGAGAGCCACAGAGCTCCTTACCCTTCCAAGGCTGGCCTGAGTTAGAATCCTGCATGTTTTCCTAGCTGCTCTGTTCCCTTGGGCTGCTCACTTCACCTCTCTAAATTCACATTTTCTTCTATAAAATGGTGATAATAATGTTTATTTCAAACAATTGTATCTATAAAGCAACTGGCTAGGGCAGGCTTTCCAGTTATAGGGAATTAATAAAAATAAAGTATGGCTCCTTAGATCCAAAATAAGCACACCTGCCAGAAAGGTGTGTGCCCCAGACCCTGTCCCCGTCACCTCACAAAGACAATGGTAGCCTTCTCAAAGCCTCATGTTGGGAATGCTGTTAAATACTTAGTCCTGTCAGCAGCAGCCACCACTGATGGAGCGCTTGCTATGAGCCAGGTACCATGCAAAGTACGTTACATTAAATTATTAAATGGATTAAAGTTAGTTGTGACTGGTATTGGTTAGCTAACTTTCTAATGTGAGATAGAGCCTTAAACACAAATGTGGTCATGTCACACATGGAGACTGTGTTCTCTCGGGATGGCTCATGGCGAGGGATCACTGTCGAGTGTTGATGCCACACTAGGAAAGTGTCATTTATGCCCAGCTCCATGTGCACAGCAGTTATGTGGTTCCACTGTCCCATGGAGAGAAGCTGAGCTTTTGCACAGTGAGGAGACACCCAATCTGAGCGGTGGAGCTGACACATTAAACCAAGGGTTTCAAATGGAACATGGCTCCAGCACCATGTGAACAGTGTGGGAATCGGGACGGGCTGACTTGGTCTTTTGTTCTGTATGCAATGCTTCAATCTCTGACTGCAGCTAGCAATGGGATCCCATTTGATGAGCCTCTTGGTACTTCATATCAGTGGTCACTGCTCTCAAGCTCTGGCCAGTCTCCAAAATGGGGTTCAGGATTTGGGGTCCGGGAAGTGGCTCTGCAATGATCAGCAGGTTCACCAAGTGGGGTTTCCTGTGAGAACAGACCATTTCAGGAGTCTGACAGATACTTCCACATAAAGGAATGTCCCTGTAAGGAAACAGCTGCAGGTCTGGATTGTTGGGGTAGCTTGTGTGTGAGAGAGAGACCCTGGTAGCTCATCTCACAGGTGGTAAGCTGGGAAATAGACCTGGCCTCATGGGCCACTGTGAGAACCTCAGGCAGAATAATGTCATACCCCATCACGTGGCTTCACCACACACACACACACACACACACACACACACACACAGTGTGACTCACACAGTCACACACAGAGTGACACACACATACACACCACATACCACACACCACACCACACACACACACACACACAGTGTGACTCACACAGTCACACACAGAGTGACACACACATACACACCACATACCACACACCACACCACACACACACACACACACACACACACACACACACACACACACACACACACACACGGCTGGGGCAGGCCTACTGGGAATCCTGTGAGGGAGAAAGAGTACTAGGAGGAGGGGCTGGTGATGATAAAATGCTAACAACAGTTCCTTCCCTGCACTTCCCAAGGCTGAGTACTCAGTTAAACTTCTTCTATGTGTGCACTGCACTGTCTTGTATAATCTGGTTTTTATCCCCACTCAGAAGATAGGAGTCCGGCTCTGGAGGATGAGCACACTACCGAACAGGAAAAACTGAGCTCTGACAAGTGTCATGCACCCCATGGCTTATACACATGGTCTGATTAGTCCCCTGAGAACCTAGGAACTTGGTATTGTTTGGAGCCATCTTTCAGAGAGCTGCAGGTTTTCCCATAGTCACCCAATGGGGTGAAGAGGTTGGGCAATCTGCAAATCACCTGTGGTACCCCAACTCCAGCTAAGACTGAATATTCATGAACCATAAAATGATACAAGGACTCCAGGTCCTGAGCTCAGCCAGCCTCCTGTGCCAATGTGCTGGCAAAGCTCTCTGCCAAATCTTTAGAGAAAATCAGGCAAGGCCTGGCTGCTCAGAGTATCTGCAGAACATTGTGCTGGCTCTGGAAGTCTCTACTGCTGTAGCCTTGGGAGAGCGGACATGCAGGGCTTCCCAAAAGGCAAGACTAAGACTCTGCGTCAGGTGTGAAGAAAGCCACCTCTTCCCCTTCCTAGTTTGATGACTGAGGCTCCTAGGGTTCCAAGCCTCTGCCCTACATAACGGCGTAAATTCAAGGGTAGGTTCCATTAGTTTCCAGAGAAATGAGAAACAAGGCTTCTCACTAGGATCTCAACAGCATCGCTGCATTGAGTTGAAAAGACTGACCTTTATTCTGACCCAACAGTCTGCTCTATTCCGACATCAAGGTATGCTAAGAATATGATGGTGAGTGTAGATGCCACTTTTTTGTTCAGTTTGTTTGAGGCAGGGTCTCACTATGTAGCCATGGCTGGCCTGGAAACCGCTAGGTAGGCCGGACGATCCTGGAGCTCAGAGAAACCCACCTGCCTCTGCCTCCTGAGTGCTGGGATTAGAGACATGTGCCACCATGCCCAGCTTAAATGTACTATTTTAAATTAAAAAAAATTCCCTACTGCTTAGAGAAATTGAATACAAATTAGGAAGCTGCATATTCTCCTAGTTTTTTTGTTCTTGTTTCGTTTTGTTTTGTTTTTGTTTTGCTTGTTTGGTTGGTTTTTGTTTGTCTGTTTCTTTGTTTTTGGTGCTCATTTATACTATCCAAACACTGAACCCCTTAGTTGGGCATGGTGACATGCACTTGAATCTGAGTATCTGGGAGGCAAAGGAGCAGGAGCTCATGGTCACCCCCAGCTACATAGCAAGTCTAAGGTCAAGCAGCTCTACGTGAGACAAAATAAAACCTAGAAACCACTGACAACATCCCTGAATAGGTTGTTTCCTCTGCAAAGTATGTTGATAGTGACATCTTTCTCCCAAGAAAGGTTTGGTGATGGAGAGAGAGGTCATATAAATTCAGTTTGTCCTCAAACTTAATGTATAATATGGCATTGACGCCTCAGTCTCCATGGGGGTTGGTTCAAACCCTCTAAATGACAAAATTCTACAGCTGCTTAAGTACTATCTGTAAAGTAGTGGACCATTCCCATAGAAATGCAACACTTTCCCTGTAGCCTCTAACTCCAGCTCACTCACCCTATGAGATACAATACAATCATTGCTGCTGTATGGTTGTTGAACCATATGGTTTAGGAACCAATCACAAGGGGAACATATCTACACATGTTCATTACAGACCCTTTTTTCTCTGAATATTATTAATCTTTGCTCAGTTCAATTTCCAGAGGTAGAAAATCCAAAGATCAGGATGTAGATTTCCTTTCCATTCCAGCTGCCATGGCCCAGGTCTCCTGGACATCACCTTTATTATAATATCCTCCATCATCTCTGGGGATTCCCAGGGTCTTGACTCACACTCTGGGCAAAGGTATCCCAGCTGCTGAATGTCTCTAACCAGTGGGGGAGGGAGGGAGAATTCTTGACTGAAGCCCAGGATCCTCCTGGTGGCTGGCTCCTCTCAGAAGTGGGGCAGCTTCCCAGACACAGCCCCTGTATCTGGGGTGCCTGGGCACTATCTGAATCTTGATTGTCTTTGTCTTTGCTGCCTTGTAGCAACTACTCTGGCCACTAAGAACAGCGGAGCTGAGGATCCCAGGTGGCTTCCACCAGTCTTAGGGTAGCTCAGCACCCCAGGCCCATTGAAGATTCAGAACAACTCCTCACATCATATGATGAGGGGGACATTTCTCTCCCACCCCATCCTGATGGTTATCATATTTCAGACCCTTCCCAAGATGGTCAGCAATGGAGACATCTATTATCTTCAAGGGAACAGGCCTACCTCATGCTCCAAATTGGATGACTTTATAGCCCAAGGACCCCAGCTGATACAGCATCAAAAGCTGTGTCACTGCAGCCTAGGATCACCCTGCATGGCATCTGTCCACTCCCATCCTGAGTTGCCACTCCCTCAGAGCACAGGCTCAGACCAGGCTCTGGAACTCTGAAATATTGACCCTGCTCATAACCCTCACTGAAGGTCTGGAGCCAAATAACCACCTTGGGTCCGCCCCCAGAACTTCTTATAGCATCCTCATCTTGGAGACCTCAGCAGGTAGATTTACTCATCCTTGGCAGGGGCTCTTCCTTGCCTTAAAGTCACCTCCACTGGTAAGACATCTGTCATTTGGGACCAGTTGAGCAAGCCTGGCGAACTCCACACCCCAGAAGGAGAGTGGGGATAGAGTTCAGGCAGCCCCTGCTAGAATCGGAGCCTGCAGCCACAGCCTTCCTTCATCTTCTTGAGCAGGGCTCCAGGGTTGTCCAGGAGGGGAGGCAAGCTCAGCATGGCCCAGGTTAATGCCAAGAAAGAGATGAAAGAACAAGCAGATGGGAGGACAAGCATCCCCACGAGGTGCCTGAATCCTTAAATCTTACAAGGACATGCAGAGAGCCTGGCTTTCAACCAGAGTTGAAAAAGCTGTTGCACAAACTTGTGAGACAGTGATGAAGGACAGGGTGCAAGGACGTGTGGCCCGGAGACTTGGAAAGCAGACCTAATTCTGCCTCTGGTTTGCTGAGTGACATTGGCTCAGCCACTCTTCCTCTTAGTGTCCCCATCTGTAAAATGAAGATGCATCCATATGTACAGGTCCTGCTGCTCCAGTCCCGAGAAATGTGCAAGGCTTAGGAACCTTCTACTCTGCACTAAGTGCCTTTGTGGGGTGGGGTGGGGGAAGGGGCCACTCAGGGCCAAGAATTTTGTAGAAGGAACTTCCGTAGAAGTCCAACCTTCGACTCTCTACAGGCTCCTCATCCCCGCAGAAGGGCATGCAGTGCTCCTAGCCTGGCTCCACTCTCTTGTTGGCTTCCTTTGTTGGTGGCAGTAAAGGCTGGAGAGGGCTCAGGAACAGAGACACCAGACTGAACCTCTACTTAGTATTTCTACGTTCTTCTTAGCATCATCAGAAGGACTCAGTTCTCAGCGAGGAACTGTAATGGAGTGTGGTTACAGAGCAGACGTACACTCTCAAGGGCTACCCTGTCAGCAGATCTGGGGTTGCCTTATGGGTCAGTTTTAATGGAAGGAAATTTTGTTCACAAGTTAAGACATGAAAACCTCAGGGAGACGAGGAACGGTTTGAGATTTTTCTTGGAACAGGGTTTGCTCCTCACCTGTGTCCTGTGATGCTTGGGGGATTCATGGAGTCAGATGTGTGATGAAAGTGTCAGTTCTGAAGGCCAGTGCCATGGAAATAGCATTCTCATAAAACAAATGAAAGCCAGTGGGTTGTCTCAGAGGGTTGAGGTGGTCCAAGAGGGTCTGTCTTATTTCTGTTTGAGTAGTCGGTGCAGCTCTGCGGTGGCATCGGCCTCCGGTTGTCAGGCAACCTCTTTTCTCCCATGTCCATCTAGCCCACATCGCCTGACTTCCTAAACTCCAGCAATGCTGCCTCTTCCTGTTCCCTGGCCCCTTGAACTGTCCCCAGTATCTTCCCAGAAGACCTTTCTGGCTCCTCCCTTCACTAAAGTGCCTCCCGTTCAGTTCATTGCTGCCTTGGCCTCCCAGGATCTTCCGTGAGATGCAATCTTCGTTTCGCCTTTGTCTAGCCTATCTCTCATAGTCGTCCTTCAACACGTGCCCTCTGACCCCATTCAGGTTGTGAGCTCCAGGGGCAGAGGGATCCATGTTCCCATGTCACCCAGCCTCCACACACAACGGAGGCGGTCTGCATTGGTTGTACGCGTCTCAGCCTCCTTGGAGCACCAGTGGGAAGCATCCTGGGGCCTGGTGGCCACCCCTCCAGCTCCTGCCAGCTTGTGCACAAGGATCATCAGCAACACTGCATTCAGTTTCTGCTGGACAATAGAAACCACTTTCCCTGGATGATGAAAGCCTATGGCACCCAGTGTGGGGGAAAAGCAAGCTATATGGAAGAACTATAATTCTAAGACGCCGAGTGACCTGGATGCCGGCTCTGTAAACTTCAACAAGATGCTCCTTCTCTGGTCTAAGTTAACTCACATAAAGTGAGGGGGTGGTACCCGATTATAACATTCCATTCTAATGGGTACTTGTAATTTTTCGGCAGGCCCTGGGCTAAAACCTGTATATTCACCACAGGTGATTCCCACAGCATTCATACGAAACAGGCACTGTTATTAGCTCCATTTCGCAGATGGGGAAAGTGAATATTAGAAAGTTTATGTAACTTTCCCAAGGTCACATGGCTAGACAGAGCCCAGCTCTGAAGACAGGTTTGTCGTCTGCCTCCAGGTGCAGAGTTCTCCACCTTGCCTCCTCTCACAGGATGCCCTGACCCTGTTACCCAGGAACACATACCTGTCCAGAGCTTGAGAAGAGCTAGCTATGGGTCCAACATGTTCCAGGGAAGCAAGGAGCCTGTGGGACTTTCACTCCAGTTCTCTGCCACAGGGGGAGCCCCAGAAGCCAGCCATACAGCAGCTGAGCGCCATTAACCCTTAGAAGGCAGAAGAGCTGGAGGAGCTTCAGTTAGGGTTCGGGCTTGCTTCTAAAGTTCAGTTCTCACTGGTGCATTATAGTCAGAAAAGAGTACATGATTCAGGAACCATCTAAAGAGAACAGGCCCATGTGGCCACCACCCTGATCCAAACATGAGGAGTACTACCAGAGCCCAGAGTACCCATTCTGCCTCCCTTCATTACCTCCCAAGGAACTGTATGGTTTCAGCTGAGAATAGGGTCCCTGGGGATGTGGAGAAAGTCTGGAAGAAATTAATTTTCAAATTATCTTTTCATCTCCAGGGAACTTGGAAGTCCGAAGGACTGTGGGAGGGGGGATAGATTCAGCACAAGATGAGCTAAGCCCTTAGATGCAGCAAATTAGTGCAGGTGCAGAGTGCAGAGAAAGGAAAGAGCGGATTGGTGTTCTTGGGGCAGACTGTCATTGTGTGTGCATGTGTGTGTAAGTGTGTGTGTAAGAGCATGAACATCTGTGTGTCATGACAGGCAGGCCTTGCCACAGAAGCCCAGGGTCACCACAGGAACACAGGGAATGAGTGCTTTCACTGCCTCTGGCTCGGTCAGGTCTTATTGAGAAAACAAGCTTTCACCCCAGGTCTGCCCCCTACACCCCAGGTCTGCCTCCTACACCCCAGGTCTGCCCCTACACCCCAGATCTGCCCCTACACCCCAGGTCTGCCCCTACACCCCAGGTCTGCCCCTA
>PVIU01031022.1:0-15366 GCA_004026605.1 Ondatra zibethicus
GGACCTAGCACAGAGACGAAGGAGTGTCTTGTGAAGACGGACAATGGGTAGGGCTCAGTGGTCCAGAGCAGTACGATGGCAGGACAGAGGGAGCTGGCAATTAGAATTAGAATTAGATACAGACCTTCTCAAAACACAATTCCTGCAGTAAAGTTTTCTGTGCTCAGAGCAGGGGAAAGCACACTCTGAATTTGGACAAATCTCCCCGGATATTTATGATAAATTTGTTTCTCAGGCTGGAGAGATGGCTTAGCAGTTAAGAGCGCATACTCCTCTTGTAGGTGACACAAGTTAGGATCCAGTAGTGTCATCTCACAGCAGCCTATAAATCCAGTTCCATGGGATCTGGCATCCTCTATGGCCAACTGCAATTATGTGAACATACCATCAGTTATAAATATTATTGGTTTGGTAATTCTTGTTTTATTCCTAAAATGTTGGTTGATATGAATACCAAGATACTTGACATGAGTACCAAGAGATAGAACTTACTATAGAGGTTTCTAGAGAAAATATTGCTATTTTGACTGATAAGTTACAAGCCTTAGAACAATTTAGTTATAACAGATAATAGAGATATTCAGACAAAGGCAGAGGAATTTAACTGAGAACCAACCTCTTCATTACAATTTTATAATTAAAGGAACAGCTCAAGTTTGTCAAACAACTAACCTTAATTTTTCCAGTCATCTTACGGGAACAAGTCCCAAATGACATGTATTCCCAGGACTGTGTAAGAGCTGACTGGATTCCTGTGGAAATGTTAGATTTCAGTAGATTTAAGAAAGTGATAATCTCATAGGGTACAAATACAACTTTTGTGAAGCAAATGTTAAATTCATGGTCAACTAGTAACTAAATTGTTCCACAAGACTGGACAGACTTGATTACAGCAGTATTGGGACCTGGTCCTCAATTGCTGTGGAGGGCCTGGTGGAAAGATGAGGCTAGGAACATTCAACAACAAAGTAGGACTAGAGATATTGACTTTTCCCATGACTGACTTCTTTTAGAGGCAAATTATGCTGATGTACAAAGTCAGTCTTTATATGATGATCATACCTTGGCTCTATTTTATTCAACAGCTTTGAATGCTGAGGACAGAATTGAAGAAGTCAGAAAGAATGGAGTCATTTACTAAAGTTAAACAGGGCCTAAAGAAACCTTCACTATTATTTTTTAAGGAAAGATTGATTTCATCTGTAACTAGAATGATACCAAATTCAGAAGCTAGACAAATAATAACTGAATATTTGGCTTTTGAAAGTGCTAATTCACAATGCAAAAGGGTAATTAGGCCATTAAAGGCAAGATCAGCACCCATAGAGGAATGACTCTGATATATATAGTCAATGTTCAATCTCTTAATCATGATGATTCATGGATAGGAAAGGTGAGTTCCACACCTTGAAGAATAATCAAAAGGTCAAGTGTTGTAATTGTGGCAAACAAGGTCATCTAAAAGGAATTGTAGACAGGGTATTCCTAGAAACAACATTTCTTTTGTTCCAAACAAAATGAATGCAGATCAACAAGGGACAGACAACTTAACTCTTTGTCATTGGGAATTGCCTGTGGGGGGGGAATCTCACTGGCCTTTATGTCTATGGTGGTTCAGTCATTTCCTACCATGGGGGAAACTCCTCCTCAGAGCAATTACTGGGTCTAATGTTATTGTAAAACACCATACTGCTCTGGATGATAGAACAGCTTTAGAACATAAAAAATATTTCAGGAGAAACCATAATGTAAATATTTTGGCAAACTTTTATAAATGATCATAGACCAAAGCTAAAAATATGCATAATGACATTGTAATTGAAGGTCTTGGAGACCCTGGGTAACAATAAATGCAACAGAATCTTTGCATCCAAATTGGCCTCTTCAGGAGGTAAATGTTCAGCTTTTTGGGACTGAAACTTTATTTCAGGTAAAACAAAGTGCAAAATGTGTTGAATGTATAGGACCGGAAGGAGAGGGAGGAAAATTAAAGCCATATATGTTTAATATAGGAATGAATTTATGCAGACGTGATTTCTTACTGCAATGGAATACCCAGGTTAATATTCCTCCAAACCCAGAAGCAAACCATAAACTAACATATGTATCTGGGGAAAATATTAAAGGTACTATAAAGAACAGTCACCTACTATTCATGTAGAAGAACAGAGCACAACAGCTACTGATCTTTCAAAGGTACCAACAGCCCTACCTTAATAATGGTTAATGATAAACCCTTCTGGTGGAACAATGGCCTTTGACATCAGAAAAATTATAGGCCTTAGAATATACAGGAACAGCTGAATGCTCGACATATTAAAGAATTGATCAATTCTTGGCATTCTCATTTCTTTGTTATTAAAAAGAAATCTGGAAAATGTAGAATGTTAACAAATTTGAAGATCCATAAATAAAATAATTTAGCCAATGGTCTCTCTACAGCCTGGAATTCCCATGTGTTCTCTATTATCTAAAGGATGGTCTCTTATGGTTATTAATTTCAAAGACTGTTTCTTCATTATACCTTTACAAGAAAAGGATTGAGAAAAATTTGTCTTCATGGTGCCTACTTATAATTCTCAACCTTTGAAGAGATATCAGTGGAAGATCCTCCCATAAGGAATGTTAAACAGCTTCACCTGTGCCAATATTTTGTATGACATTGTTGCAAATGATTAGTGTGCAGTTTCCCCAATCTATAATTTACCATTATATTGACAATATCTTACTAGCTGATTCAAATGTAGATACTTTAGAGAAAATGTTTGAAAAAAGCAAAGAAAATTTGGCCTTGTTGGGGATTATTAGTTACTTCTGAAAAAATACAAAATATGGGATTCTATTAAGTACCTAGGATATAAAATAGGTTTACAAAAATTCAACCCCAAAAGGTACAAATCAGCAGAGATCAATTGTGGGTTCCTAATGACTTTCAAATTTGCTGGGAAACATTTACTGGCTACAATTGGATTGACAACGCAAGTTTTAAGTAATTTATTTCAATCCTTACAAGGTGACAAGGATGTAAATGGTTCAAGAATATTATCAGTTGAGGCTGAGAGAGAATTGATTTTAGTAGAAAAGAAGTTACAGGATGCAGATGTGGATTGTTTAAATCCAGAACTAGATTGTATTCTGGTTATTTTACTGTCTACACATTCCCCTACAGGAATTTTAATGCAGAAAGAAGATAATATCTTAGAATGAATATTTTACCACAGAAACAGAGTAAAAAATTAAAGACCTATATAGAAAGATGTTTCTGAGTTTATTCAAAAAACAAAACAAAACATAAAAAACAAACAACCTGAGACTTCATCAATTAGCAGGAATAGACCGAGCAGAAATTGCAGTACCTTTTAATAATGAAGAAATTTTCTCTTTATGGGCAGAAAATGAACACTGACAAAGAGCTTGAAGTATTTTTTGGAGAGATTAACAACAAATACCACAAAAGCAAAAGAATTCAATTTATAATGAGAACTAAGTGTATCCTTGCTCACATTGTATGGGAAACACGAATCTCTGGAGCCCCCACCTTCTATACTGATGCAAACAAATCAGGAAAGGCAGGTTATAAATCAGAAACATCCTTTTCTGGCCTCTATAGGCACCAGGAACACTTGTAATGTACTTACTCAGATGCTAGCAAAACACTCATACATAAAATGAAGATAAAGCTTTAAAAATCATATTTGAGGAGACAATGAGCTATCCCCTGTGGCAGTCTTAAGGAACACAGGGTTTTTAAAGGTAGAAGGGTTAAATATACCTCAGTGCACCGGATAACTAGGAACATTCAACACTGCAAACTCAGGATGCAGGCGTCAGCTAACCCTACCTTTGCAGTAACAGGTCTCCAGGTTAAACTGCAGTTTGCAGAGGGTGTCCCAAAGAGAAACAGGCATGAGGAGTGTTCCCTGCCCTGTCTGCTGTGTGCTGCCTCAGCACTTCCTTCTTCAGAGGGTCCTGCCTGACTTGCCATGTGGAAGGGGATATGGGGAACGTACTTTTTAGAGAAGAGAGAGTAGGGAGCACAGTCCTGGAAAGGAAGCCTGAAGCTGTGGGTTTGTTAGGTGCTTAGGGAGGGTTTTGCTTGCTCTTTGTCCTGTGAAAGTCTTCACTATTATAACAGGGTTTTAAAGATCCAAGATTGCTGAGGAGTGTCTTCCTGCTTTATCACAACAACAGACCGAGAATTAGAAGAAAGTGTGATTGGACATTCTGAGATTCCAGTTGCTAACACAGCAGAAATTCTTTTTGCTCAGCTGCAGGCCTTCCAGAAGGTTAGGTACCTTGCCTTTGAATCTTTGCTGCCAGAGGACTCTAAATGTAAGGCTGGGTTTTACAATCAGAAAGGAACTTTGATTACCCATGTTTGGTTTTTTTTCTGTTATTCGTTTTTTTGTTTGTTTTGTATTTTTGACACTGAGTTTCTTTGTTTTGCTTGGATCCTGTCCTAAAACTCGTTCTGTACACCAGGATGGCCTTGAACTCACAGAGATCCTCCTGCCTCTGCATCCATCCCAAATGCTGGGATTAAAGACATGAACCACCATCGCTTGGCTTGTTTTGCTTTTTGATTTCTATTATTTTTCATTTTCTTTCCCAGTTGTCTACAGATGAGTTTTGCTAAAGGGTTTTGAACAGAGCTGAGTTAAAATTTTCCTTTTCAGCTCAAATATTTTCTTTCCTGTCTTTCCTCCTAGCTGGCAGAGGTGATGCAGCTCTATATCGCTAGCCTTTCTCCTCAAGAAAACAATGCAGCATATTTTAAAGCCTTTGTCACTCTTGCTCTCTCTCCTTCCGATTTTCCTTGTACTCTGTCCCCTCCCCTTCTGTCCCTCCTATCCTCTCTTATACTCTGGATTCTCCAACAATAAACACTGAGGGATTGTCTGCAGAACTATACCTGTGACTTCCAGATCCCTCATTCCTCTGCCTGGTGCTCAGTGGATGCAGAGGACCAGCCTGTGATCCAGAGCACTGTGAGGTGTCCACTGTGCTCCTATACTGAGCCCTTGGCTTTAACCTGACACTGGTCCTGATCTTCTGAGAGGCCTGGATCTGTCACCTAGAGGCCTGACTGAGGGTCCCAAGAGACAAGGAGCCTCAGTCCCTTCTTATCCATACCACCCCCACCCCAGGCAATTAGCACATAGGGCCTGTGTGGCCAGAACACAGGAAAGAGGTCCCTGAAGATTCAAATTAGTCTTTTGTCTGACCTCTCTCTCCAAACACAGAGAACTAATTGAGCTCAAAAGAAGAATGACTGTGTCCCATAAATAATTAGTGATTACATAGAGTTAGTTTTTCTTTCTTTTGTTCTAAGTCTTTAAAGTTCTTTATATGGCAAAGGGAGGCTGATGTCCTACTCCACTGACAGAGAAACAGATAAAGCATAAAGTAATTGCATGTCTTCGTAGGTATTAAGTCACTGCACCCAGTGAAGGCTTTTCTTACTAGGCACTGAGAAGTCTTCCTCTCTGTGATGCACTTTTGAGATTTCGGTCAGGGCCAGGAATCTTCCACACATATACTGTGCCATGGTAAAGGAATAATTTATTACCACCACTGCAGAAACATTCCATTACATAACCGTGTGGGCTGTAACTGGGAACATGGCTAGGTCATGAGATGTTATAGAAATTGAATCACTCCACAAACCATTGAGAAACCTCATTCGTTCAAGAAATGGACACTGGGCTGAGGATGCAGGTCATGACGCAGACTTGCCCTGCCTTGGGAGGTCTTGGGCACAGTCCTCAACACTAGGGGGGTACAAATACTACAGATGCACAGTGGAGGATTATAGCCTAAGCAGGATTAGCCTGACCCCTGCCCAGTGGGAGCACTGTCCTGTGTGCAGACCGCAGCATCTCAGAATCCTCAGCAATATCTGCCAGCTTCTGCTGTCAATCATGTGCTCAGGAGCTGGCAAGCATGATCGCAATCACACATCACTAGAGAATCATCATTTGGCCTTTTCTACAGAAGAGGGACCAAATCGGGGCATTTTTTGTAATTTGTCTAAAGGCAGATGGCTAGGGACAGAGTTATTAAATGAAGTTCTGCAGGCTAGGGACATGGTTCATTTGGGAATTGACAGCCGTACAAGCATGAGGACCTGAGTTCATATCCTCAGTACCCACATTCAAAGCCAAGTGTGGTTGGGTGGTTGTGTCACAGACCTTTGATCCCAGCACTTGTGAGATAGAGGCAGGCAGATCTCTGTGAGTTCAAGATCAACCTGGTCCACAGAGCATGTGCTAGAACAGCCAGGACTACACAGAGAAATCCTGTCTTGAAAAACAAACAAACAAAGAAACAACAACAACAAAAATCCAAGTGTGGAGGATGGACAGACAGTTCAGCAGTTTAGATCCCTTGTTGTTCTTCCAGAAAACCCAGGTTCATTTCCCCGTGCCCACATTGTGACTCACGACCGTCTGGATACCAGATCCAGGGGATCTGATGCCTTCTTCTGGACTCCATGTGTACCAGGCACACACGTGGTACACATATATACATGCAGGCAAAATACTCATGCACATAAAAAATAAAGGAAATAAATCTAAAGATACATTAAAACAGTCAAGCTGTGCATGGTAGCGCACAGCTTTAATTCCGAAACTCAGGAGGCAGAAGCAGGTTTTTGTTTGAGGGCAACCTGGTCTACATAGCAAGTTCCAGGAAAGCCAGGGCTACAAAGATAGAGCTTGCCTCAAAACTAAGATTATAATAATCAGTTTTAAAGTTAAGAATATCCAAGAGTGGTCTCATTCAGCTATAACCTTGGGGAAAATGGTTGCAGAGATATGTAGATCCCAGGACCACAATGGCCAATCGGTCTGGCCAGTCGGTGAGTGCCAGATTCAATGAGAGACTCTCCCAGAATCTAAGGTGGAGATCAATTAAGGAAGACAACTTCTGCCCTACTGCTCTTGCATACACATGTACCTGCATGTACATATGAACACACACAGTCTACATGCACACACATACACTCATTGCTGGTTCACTTTGTACTCCCAGCACCCAGGAGGTTGAGGCAGGAAGAATGTGAGCTTTAGGTCAGCCTGGGCTTCATAGAAAGACTTATGAAAAAAATTAGGTCCATTTCTTGTGGAGTTCATACTGAGAAGAAACTGGCAAATGGCTGTTTCCATCATTAGGAATTAATAAGATGACTTTTGTGCAGAATCCTGTGCACACAGCCCTTGTTCTCTGCCTGACAGGGCTTCCTTCAGTGAATTATTATTCATTTACTTTTCAACCTTAATCTCAGTTCCTATCTCATTCTTCTGTGTTCACTCTTAGGCATCTACTTCATGGAATATGTTTGCTGTATCGGCATTTAAATAATATGTTGTTCTGTAAAATTTGTGTACACTGTGTGAAGTTGTGTGGCTGTGATTGGTTCAATAAAAAGCTGAAAGATATTAGCTAGGCAGGTGAGGTTGGGCTGGACCTCCAGGAAAGAGAGGAACTCAGGCACAATAGAGACTCCAGCATTATGCTGAGAGTTGGATATACAGAATGGAGGAGAGGAAAACTCCACGTGGCAAAACATAAACTAATAAAAGCAGGTTAATTAACTTTTAAGAGGTAGTTGGGACCAAGCCTAAGCTAAAGACCAAACTTTCATAATTAATAATAAGTCTCAGTGTTATAATTCTGCTGGCCTTCATTGTCACCTGGGTACCCTGTCTCTTTAAGAGACAAGTCCACCCATCCCCAAACTCCCCTGCTGATCTGGTGTTTCCCCTCCTCCCTCCTCTCCCCCTCCTCTTTTTCTTCCTCTCCCTCTCTCTCTCTCTCTCTCTCTCTCTCTCTCTGTCTATCCTTCTGAAGAGACAGCCTTTCCCTTCCCCCTTTCTTTTCCTTCTCTTTCTCTGTCTGCCCATTCTATCCCTGTCTCTCTCTTTTTCTCCCCCCTCCATAACCCTTTACCCTTATACCCTTCCCAATACCCACTAAATGAACTCTGTACCCAAAATCTCTCCACATGGCATATCTGTCTGTCTCCCACCCACCAGGGGACCTGCCAGGGTTGCTCCACCATGAATCTTCCATTGGTTCCATGACTCAGATGGCTATACCTTGCAGCTGAGGACTGCTAGGGATCCTATACCCTTTAACCCTTCTATACGGTTGCTTTTCCAATTTAAAATCACTGAAATTCTATGTCTAACATCAAATGGTAGCTTCCTCCCACACATCAAGTCATGCCTCCGTGAGTGTGCAATCACTCTGAGGTGGTTCCCCTGTGTAAAAAGACCCAGTACTGATCAACCACCCGGCTATTGAGCTTAAAGCTCCTCACTAGGGTCCCCAAGTCAATGTGGCAATGTAGGGGTCCTCTGGACCATGTAAGTGACGACCCAAGGCCAGCCTGAACCGCGGTCCATGCTGAACCTCTGGGACGCTGGAGTTCAGACTCTGCCATGCTGAACGTCTGGGACGCTGGAGTTCAGACTCCGGGCATTCTTCTTGCCTCACTCATGGAAACTGCACTCCCCCCCCCCCCCCCCCAGATATCAAGCTACATAACTGCCTATGGTCAGCTTATCTTTTGCCAGCGATTGTTAGTTGGGAATGCAACCTCCTTTCTCTGTTTGTCTGTCTGCCTTTTGCTCGTGGAGAACAAGCACAGCCCTGCTAAACTCTGTCCTCTGGCGCCCTCCCCCACTGCCTCCCACCATGCCTAAGCTGTCTGCAGAGGATTCTGTCTCTCTTCCATTCATGGAGCCCGGTTGGTGCCACAGCTGCATCATGGGCGTGTGGCCCAAAGCACAGGGGAATCCTGGACCTGGACCTGCTACCAGCCCACTTCCCAACTCTTGGTCTTGCTGGGACTGTTGGTAAGATCCCCTTCTCCTGGTTTGCTTTCCCTGACAACCACCTCTGTCACTAGGTTCTCAGGCTCTGCCCTAGCTCAGCACTCACTGAGCGCTGCATTCATTTTCTGGGCCCAGGGCCCCTCAGATCTATGGATCCTTTTTGGGATATGGTTCCCCTCTTGGCCTAGTGCCTCTTGAGCAACTGCCTTTTCTCGGACCCCTTTATCTAGTGGATGAATGGATAACGGCCTGAGCCAGTCATTTATTTTTCTGTCTCACCTGTGGGAAACCGATTGCCAAAACCATATACGTTTCTAACTTGTACCAGTGGATGGTTAAATGTAAAGAGTTACACCACATGGGCAATCATGGCTGCCGCCATTTTGTTTGAGTATAAGAAAGGGCGGAGCCACAGACTTGTGAGGTTCCGCCCCTAGCCAAAGTGAGCCTGCAGCGTGTTCACAGCATAACCTGATTTGCGCTTTTAAAAATTAGTATCATAATACTAATGCTCTGTTACAAAAGGTTGTGTCTGCATGACGGTTCGCCTTGCAGGGCCCGCTGAGGCGCCCATTACACACAGAACTCTGCTCATTGTGTCTCATTCCAGACTAAGAAAGCAATAAGTCTCATATATTTTAAATTATATACTTTTAATCTCTCACAATATACTGTATATGTGATACAACCTGCTTTAAGCTGTTCTCCATTATTGTAAGTTTCCATTGCAAACAGTTTTTCCTTCTTTGTCTTTCACAAGTATAAATCTCACCTGTTAAGTTAAAAACCGGTACAGTCAAGCTTGGTCTCAGCTCTCCAGGCAGATTCTATGCTATAGTCATAACGTATCTATACCTGATAAACAGCCCTCAACTGCTCAGAGATCTGGGGAATATGGTATTTAACTGTTTAATTATTAAAAGACTTTTCATAACAAAGAGACAGGTTGGTTCCTAGCAGTAGCACTCTACTCCCTCCAAAGAAGACAGAAGACAGATGGGTACAGAACAGTATCCATCCACCATCACTTCATCAAGTGAAAGTTATAACCACTGGGAAAAACTACCTTTCATCTAAACTTTCGAAGATCTCCAGACAGTGGACAGAATCACTGGAATCTACTGCCTAGTTGCTCTGGCCAAGATAGGCTTGGCTTCCTACAGATTTCCTAATCCACAGGATCTTCTAAAGCATGGTAGGCTTTGTGCTAACAGAAGACAAATAACCCTAATGCCCCTTCACTTGATGACCATGGGGGACTCCGAGGAATGGCTCTAGGCAGCCAGTTGAGTAAGTTCTCTGTAAAATTTTATCCTTCTCAAAGATCTCTGATGCAATTTGACAGCTGAGAAGTTTGGCAATTTAAATAGGAAAACCTCACCAAACAAATTTCAGTAGAACTTCTTACCATGTTCTAAATAAAAGGTATTTTAAGATATACAAATGCAAGTTATTAAGGTGTATACCTGCAAGTTATAAGGTCTGAGGACAAACACAAGTTATCAAATTTCTCTCTCCTCATGCTGCCAATTATAGTCTTATTATTATCAGTAAAATGGTGATCTAACTCTGGCAGAGAACTATACTGCAAGATCAAGATTTTAAAGTCTCTTTGGTTGTTTTCTAAAGATACTTTTCATTGTGCAAAAACATCTGTCACAGTCATTCTAGCATAAATATTCTGCTGTTAATAAAGTGTATATGTCTAAACCTTATGTTTTACAAACTCAAAGAGTTCTTGTGAGTGTCATGGAGCCCAATTAAAGGATTCACCTTAAACAGGTCAGATACACCCCTCTCCTACCTTCAACAGTCAGATACAACCCTCTCTTAATTCCCTGGTCCTGACACCCTCCTCCTCAATTACCAGGACCTAAAGAAAAATTTTTTCCTCCTAAACTAAACCTTGTCCTCTGCTCTGCCAACACCTTGCTGGGTCGAAGAGACACTGGACACTTCCCTACCACAAATCCTGGACAGGAGTGAAGCAACCAGCTATCCCAGAGTGTGATCAACACCAAGCTTTCTCAGGTCCCCCAGGACTCCAATGTCCACAAACCAGCAGGAAGCAGTCTTGAGAACTCGATGCCCCCATCCCCTTAACCTGCCATGCCTACCTAACTCCTTGCATTTTTATTAAAAGAGAAAGATGGAAATGTTCTAATTCTGCTGTCTTTCCCTGTCAACTGGGTACCCTGTCCCTTTAAGAGACAAGCTCCACCCATCGCCAATCTCTGCCCCCCCCCATTCCTGCTGAACCAAGGTGACCTGGTGTCTTCTCTCCTCTGTTCTCTCTATCTGTGTTCATCCTTCTGAAGAGGCAGTCTCTGTCTCTCCCTTCTTTCTTTTTCTTCTCTTTCTCTGCCCCACCCTCCCCCCTGTCTCTCTCTCTCTTTCCTCCCCCCTCCATACTCCCTTACCCTTATACCCTTTCCAATTCCCACTAAATAACTTCTTTACCCAAGCTCTCTCTGGATGGCATATCTGTCTGTTAACCACCTGCTGCAGTCTCCCACCTACCAGGGGACCTGACAGGGTCGCACCCCTGTGATTCTTTCACTCAGAGTCACTGGGAGTTGGCAGTCCCCAAAAGAAGTCCAACAAGGTAGTCATACTATAATATGTACCATGGTAAAATATGTCATGTGTTTTGTGTTTGCAAATGTTTTTTTATTTATCACAACAAAATTTCTTCCATTTTGCGTCTTCCCTTCCATTGCTTTTTTGCATCATTTTTCATTGTTTCAAAAGACACTTATCATGTAGTAGTTAATTTCTTCCTTTAAAAAATATTTTTAAACATTGAGTTCCATAAACATGGGATGGGGCTGTATGAACCTGTGAGTACAGGTCCCACAGAACCCAGGAGAGGATAGCAGATCCCCAGAGCTGGAGTTAAGTCATTTCAGCTATGAAGTCATTGATGGCTTAACCCACTATGAGTTTGGCATCCTCAGGTTCCAGTCATTCCCCAAAAACCAATTAGCTGGCAACAAGCCCTTTAACATACAGGTCTTGCAGGTCCCTGCCATGATGGTGGCAGCGATCACTGCAGCTCTGTGTCCTACCATGATGACAGCAGCGATCCCTGCAGCTGTGTGTCCTACCATGATGACAGCAGCGATCATTGCAGCTGTGTGTCCTACCATGATGACAGCAGCGATCCCTGCAGCTGTGTGTCCTACCATGATGACAGCAGTGATCACTGCAGCTGTGTGTCCTACCATGATGACAGCAGTGATCACTGCAGCTGTGTGTCCTACCATGATGACAGCAGCGATCCCTGCAGCTGTGTGTCCTACCATGATGACAGCAGCGATCCCTGCAGCTGTGTGAGACATAGGCATAGGGCAATGCTCTCTGTGTGTGGTCCAATTGCTCAGGAAACGCTAGAGGAAAGGGAAGACGTGCCAAGATGTAGGCACAGGGCAATGCTCTCTGCATGCTCTAATTGCTCAGGAAATGAATACATTATTGACAAATGGGACCTCGTGAAATGAAAAAGTAAGGCAGCTGCTACTCAAACAGGTATCGCTTCTACTTGTCAACATGACAGCCACATCTGTCTTAACAGCAAACGTCCAATCCGGTCTTGGGTAGTCAGTGGAAACTTCTGCTGAGGTTCAGATGCCCAGAGAATACTTCATTAAGCCTAGAAATTGCCCCTCTGTCACCACTACAGACAGCTGCAGCTTTATCCTGGGAGACTCTGCTAAGTCAGGGCTGCTCCAGGGACCTTATGGCTCTGAAAGGCGCTTCTCCCAAGCAGGGAGGGATATGATGTTCCTGGGTGGGATCATCTGAAGGTCGACTTAAGTAGGCTGCCTCACTCTGTCTGGCAATGGTGGTGCTGCTGCTGCTGCAGGATCTTCAGGGGCTGCTGAAGTAATGTTTACTTCTCCCGACCAGCTCACAGGTACAGAACCTGCAGTAGAGGGGTCTGATAACTGCCAATCAAACACTCTACCCCTTAAGACAGCTATAATTTATTTATTTAGTGCATAACTAGGGATTGAGCCCAGAACTTCATGCATTCCAGGCAAGTATTCTATCATACTGCTGAGCTGTAATACCCAGTTTCGAACATTTTATTTTTTTATAATAATTTTTTCTTCAGAATTTCTTTTTCTTTACTTCCTTCCTTCCTTCCTCCCTCCCTCTTCCCATCCTCCCTCCCTGTTCCTTCTTTCGTTCTTTCCTTCCTTCCTTCCTTCCTTCCTTCCTTCCTTCCTTCCTTCCTTCCTTCCTCCCTGTCTGTCTGTCTGTCTGTCTGTCTGTCTGTCTTTTTTTCATTCTGTTTTTTCCAGACAGGGTTTCTCTGTGCAGCTATAGCTGTTCTGGACTGGCTTTGTAGACCGGACTAGCCTTGAACCTAGAGATTCACCTGCCTCTGTGAACCACATCTATGCCTGCATCCTTTGGTCCCAGAAGGACTGAGGTTAGAGACAGTTGTGAAGCACCATGTGGGTGCGGGGAACCAAACAGGTCCTCTGGAAAAGCAGCTCCTTAGCTGCTGAGCCATCTCTCCAGCCCCACTGTTGAGAGCTTCTCACTGTGGAAATTGAAACTTGATCAGGTTCTGCCCTCAAGCATTCCTAAAAGGAGGACAGCATGCCTGGTGGAGCACACCTCTAATCCATGCACCTTGAAGGCTTCTAAAACCCATTGATTTCAGGGGTTTTTGTTTTTTATTCCTTTTTCTTTTTTGTAATGTAGCTACCAAACAATTGTCCCATATTATCCAGGTTTCTGTCTGGGCACAGGGTCTGTGAACTGTGGTGGCAGATGAGCATTCTTTTGGCCATTCTAGCCATGGGAAGAGCCATATTGGTGTTATGATTCCAATACCCGAGTTCCTTGAGATAAGTTTTCTCCTAAACCAATTGCTGGGTTCCTGGAGCAGTGATGCTAGAAGACTGAAAATCTCGAAGCAGAGGACATGACTTATGGATGGATTACCCTTGGGATCTAAACTTGCTTGAGGAATCATAGCATCTTCCATAATCCACTGAGCTGATGGGTAGCAAACCTGATGGCTCGGGCTGTTAGCCGGAATGATTTAGATGAAGCCAAATCAAGGCACATGGAGCTAGCATCGAAAGGCAGGTGGCCTTGCCTAAATTTTCTCATTAATTATTACTTTAGGTAGAAGGCAAATTTGGATGTGCACATGCAGAAGGGGTTAATCAGGTGACAGAATGGAGAGGAAGAACAGTTAGCCTGTAGTATTGAGACTAGACAGAAAATTGGACCAAAATAATAGATAACTAAGATATAAAGATGAATTCTATTTTCATCTGAAGTTGATAATGCAGGACTTGAATTCATGAAATTAAGATAAAATTACCCAAGAAGCTTCATTTTTTTCTTAGAAAGTAAAAAATTCTGTAGAAATACGTCATAATAATTAACATGGACATCAGAGACAGAAACAGTGAGACAGGTCTGTGCTAAGGCAATAACCTTCTGACCTGTAACAGTCCATATGTACCCTGTTGTCTGTGGTAAATAAACACAGAATACCTCAATAACACTAACCCATCTTCCAAAAGTGTAGTACTGTTAGGAACATGCCTTGACTTCACTGAGGCCAGAGCTTCTCATAGGGAATAGAATGCAGGGCAAAGAGACAGTACGAAGTAAAGAAGATGGCTCTCTCCTCATCTGGCTTCTCTTCATTTCCCCAGCAACCTTCCCAGTGCCCCCTTCACTTCTTTGTTCCTCAGAGTATAGATGAGGGGATTCACCATGGGAGTGACCACACAGTAGAAGAGAGAAATGAATTTCCCTTGGTCCTGATTACTGCTCTTAGCTGGAAGCAGATACCCATAGATAGCCGAACCATAGAAGAGGAACACCACTATCAAATGGGAGAGGCACGTATTGAAGGCCTTCTTTCGTCCCTCCACGGAGCGGATCTTCATCACTGCCTGAGCAATGAAGCAGTAGGAGGTCAGGATGACGCTCAGTGGGACGGCAGTGAAGAAAGTACAGACACCATTGAGCACAGCCTCATTGAGACTTGTGTCTCCACAGGCCAATTTAATCATGGCGGGCACCTCACACAGGAAGTGGTCCACCTTCCGGTGTCCACAAAATGGGAGCTGCAGAGTGAAAGTTGACTGAATTACTGAGTTGCCTAAGCCACCCAGCCAGCTGATAGCAGCCAGCAGCCAGCAGAGCCGTGGGTTCATGACAGTCATGTAGTGCAGCGGCCGGCAAACTGCCACATATCGGTCAAATGCCATCACCACGAGCAATATACACTCTGTGGCCCCCAGCCAAAGGAAAACATAGAGTTGAGTTACACATCCACCATAGCTGATTGTCTTGTCTGGCCCCCATAGATTTTTCAGCATTTGGGGGACTGAACTGGTAGTAAAGGCCAGGTCCAGGGAAGAGAGGTTGCTGAGGAAGAAGTACATGGGTGTGTGGAGCCGGGCATCTAGACGGGAAAGCAGGATGATGGTTGAATTCCCCACCAGGGTCAACAAGTAGGAGAAGAGGATGGCTACAGAAAAGA